>BSBK01004416.1:0-169812 GCA_027943335.1 Chamaecyparis obtusa
GTATATATGTATATATATATGTATGTATATATATGTATTATATATATATGTATATATATATGTATATATATATATATGTATATATATATATATGTATATATATATATATATATATGTATATATATATATATGATATATATATATATGTATATATATATATATTTATATTTATATGTATATATATTTATATCTATATGTATATATATATATGTATATAATATGTATATATATAGTATATATATATATATGTATATATATATATATGTATATATATATAATGTATATATATATATGTATATATAAATATATGTGTGTGTGTGTGTGTGTGTGTGTATGTGTGAGTGTATATATATATATATTAAGATCAGTTGATAATTGTATATGTTACAATGTAGTTAATATTAACAATTAGTTATGAAGGGTCATGACCCTACGTAGCATAAGTCACGTATGGTCATGGATCTTCACATACATGACTATTCAAAGGATATAAATGCATATCGATGGCTGGTGAAAAGACCAATCACAATGGTAATCTATTTCAGTACAACACTCATATATATTCTCTATAAGATGATCTTGATTTCACAACAAAGGCCACTATGACTAGCATTAGTAGAGAACTAAAAAACACCTAGGGCACCACCACCATACAAGTCATTTGATTTTGCACCCAGATTGGTGCAACACATTTTCCCAATCTTCAATAAGGAACTTAAAACTTATTTATAATCCCCCCCCCCCTTACTTAGAATCGGGACCTAACATCTTCTTCTATCCAATTCCTTCAACTTTGGTAGTCAACTTGCCTAACTCCTCAGACACTGTATTGCAACTAGTATAAGTCCCAAGCTGAGTAGTTTTATAGGTCCCAGTTGCATCATTGTCTTCCTTTGGCATCATGTCGGCACTGACTGAGGGATTTTAGAAACATGGGTAGAAGAATTGGTCATCTCAGAACTACTCTCCATCTCCATTTCTCCACCCTTCTCTATTTCCCCATCTCTAATCTTGTCCTTGTTCTCTTCACTTCCTCGGTCCCCCATACCATAAGAGTATGACTCTAGTACCCACCTCTTTAATTTTTCCCTTACTAGAAAATTGACTGACAATTGTATAGGAGCACCTAGGGGTACTCGCCTCCTCCATGACTTCATCTTCAAACCCCACCTCCTGGACTATAAATTTAGCTTTTAGAGCCTCAAATTTACCTTTTTTCTAGATGGGCCATTCCTTTTGCTTTCAAGAGAATCCTTCCTTTTCCTTTCAATAAAATCTTGCTTGACAGTCCTATGAGTAGGGGTTTCAAGACTAACTTGATAAGACAAAATTTTGAGGCTAGGGTGTTTTAGACATTTTTCTTGCTAGGGTCCAGGATGTCAAGAATGGTGGTAGAAGGGGGGTGTTGGAATAAGGAAATTCATTAACCACAATCTTCTTAAGAGGGAAGAGGACCAAGTGAAAATGATATAGATGGCAGATAAGCCCTTGATGGAGTGGGATATGTTTTTTAGCCAGGTTTTTGGCATTATCTATTGGAGTTGATGATAAAATAACCCACAGCTCCCAAGAACACTTGCATGCAAACACCTGTCACATAAAGAGAGAGAAGAAGCAAGAAGTTATGGAGACCTGAACGCATTGATCCAAGAGAGAGGATAAATCATTATTGATGTGAAAAAAACAAAAGTTGCAATTCAATAATGAAAAATATGTTACACAATCTGTTACAAAAACAAAGAAGATCAATCCTTATAAAAGGAGATCAAAACCCTAAAAGGGTAAAACCTAGGTTGCACAATAATAATTAATAAAGCAATTAATTATTATATTCCTAAAGTTTAGCTTAAGTATAAAGAGATAATAAGTGACTTAGTAATTAAATCAAACATGATTTAATAAATAAGCAAACACTTTATTACTCTAACACCCCCCCTTAAGATGAACTTTGGGAGAAGCTAAAAACCTAGAAAGAACTACTAAAAGTAAATGGGTCCCGACCAAAAAAATCCTGATCAGGTACCCAAGTACAAAAAAGAGTCTCTACAAAGCGAAGAAATATAGAAAACCACATGGGAAAAACTCTACTCCAAAAAGAGACAAAGACTAGTCTTAATGACTGAAGAATCCTCCAAAACTAGGAATATTCTAGAAAATAGGAACAATGATGAACATGTACAACATCATTGAAGAAAGAAGCTTCAAAATCTATCAAGAAGTAACTAATGATCTAAAGATCCTCCACTAAAATATGACCAGGTAGAGAAGACTGTAATCTGCATGAGTTCCCTCAAATGACACTACTTGAATCAGGAGGCAAAGAAAGGAAAACAAATGAAGTCAAAGATACAAAATATTGTAATCTGCACGAGTGCCCTCAAATGACACTACTTGAATTAGGAGGCAAACATAGGCAAACAAATAAACTTGACAATGGAGATGGCATAAAAACACCAAAAGTCTGAAGAGTTGATCAATCAAAGCTAGAAGAGTGCATCCAACAATAGGAAAGAAAAGAGTGTCCATAAGGTAAATGATCCATCTCACCAGAATGCATAGGTACCCAGCCACTACATCCGCCTAGTACATAGAATCAAATACTGAATACATAGCTCACACTATTGAACAAAGGAAGCAATAGAACCAACATTAGAAACCCCCCCATAATGCTGACAAGGGAGTATGACAGGTACACTGAAAAGATCATCCAATATGAACTGTAGAGAGAGTAAAAACACATATAGAGATACTTGAGGCTAATGTTGTTGGAGGAACACTGACATGAAAAAAGTAGATGGAAAACAAAGGAAAACATCAAACCCCCCTTGCACTTTATAATGGAGTGCGAGTACATAGAGCACAAACTTGTGCTAAATCCCATATATGTAATAGAATGACACTTTATCTCAGTGCATGTGCATAAAATAATGCTACAAAAATGAAGTATACACTACTCAAAGAAAAGTAAAGGCTACTGAAACAAAAGAACAACCCAAGATGAGCCATCCCTGAAAGGGAAGAGATCCCAGGACTTGAAACATCCAAGGTATCCACCAGATTGCAAAAATGAAAAAAAATCTGAATAAAATTTACTTGGAGCAAAATATGGAAAAAATACCCACAACAGTGGAAATCTTAGAGAATAATCTTTCCAACGATATATCATTTTCCCAAAATGGAGTCCAGATGCGCAAGATAGAGCTCCTGGAGTGAAAAATTGAACATCTGAATTTGATAGTAAAAAACACCATCAAAAAAGAAAATTCTTAAATTTAAACCTCTATATTTGGATAGAGCTCAAAATCAACTTTCCGAAGATATCTTGTTTGCCCAATTTTGACACCATATGCTCAAGTTATGAGCAAAAAACCAACAGCTGCGTTGGAGGGCCCAAAGAAGGTGTCTAGAAGGATTTGAATGTTGGTGATGTCAGAAAAAGGACAAAATCACAAATAAAACCTTTAGATCTAATACAATCTTAGAAAGAGCTTTCCGTAAATATCTTTTTTTTCAAAAATAGAGCTTGGATGCAAGAGATATGGATCCCAGAATGCAAGAGGTATGAAACACCAAGAGAACAGAAAACATATGACTTTGATAGAAAAAATGCAGCAAAATGGAGAAATATCAAAATCAAACCTAAAAATCTGAATCAGTCTCGAAACCAGCTTTCTGACGGTATATTGTATGCCCGATTTCAATCCCAGACACCCAAGATATGCTCGAAAAACCAACTGCCTATCTGAACTAGCAAGAGAACATGCAAGAAGGCAAAAAAAAACTTTTTGCGGTGGGGGCTGCCCATATGACCCTGTTGGCTACTGGTTGGGGGCTAAATGCTAGAGGTTACCATAGGCAATCCCATTGGTGGTGTCGTCAACAAAAAAACTTTGCCTTGGAGTGTGTGCCCAGGTCGTACGACCTGACATGTAAAATTTGTTTGCATCAAAGGCCAACTTGTCCAAAATCAATAAGTTTTATATGGATTTTGGGTTTCTTAGATGCTCCGAATGTAACCGTGAGGTTCGTTTGGGCCAAAAATGCTCCAAAAAATAGTGAATGCCTTGGGATCTGTGTCAGGGCTGGTTGCAAATTTTTTTTGCCACAAATTCCAACTTTGTCCAAATTGGACAAATTTTATATGGATCTTGGGGTTCTTGGACATTGTGAACGCAATCGTGAGGTCTGTTTGAAGCCAAGATGACCAAAAAAATAGGTTCCCCTAGATCTGACAAAAAACCTTCTAAAAATGCAGATCTGATGAACACGACCAAATCTCTCAAGTAGAGGACAAGAGCAAATAGATTTGAAGCTCTGATACCATATTGGAGTTGATGATAAAACAACCCACAAATCCCAAGAACACTTGCATGCAAACACCTGTCATAGAAAGAGAGAGAAGAAGTAAGAAGCTATGGAGGCCTGAACGCATTGATCCACGAGAGAGGAGAAATCATTCTTGATGTGCAAAAACAAAAGTTACAATTCAACAATAAAAAATATGTTACACAATCTGTTACAAAAACAAAGAAGATCAATCCTTATAAAAGGAGATTGAAACCCTAAAAGGGTAAAACCTAGGTTGCATAATAATAATTAATAAAGTAATTAATTATTATATGCCTAAAGTTTAGCTTAAGTAGAAAGAGATAATAAGTGACTTAGTAATTAAATCAAACATGATTTAATTAATAAGCAAACACTTTATTACTCTAACATTATCAACCACTTTATTACTCTAACATTATCAACCACTTATTTAATCAAATTTTCCAATGAATTTAGAAGAATGAAAAGGATACAATGCTCCAATTTTGGAAATGATTCAAGAGAGGCATATGGTAGAAATAATACACCTTGAACCTACCCTCAAGTGTGAAAATTTTCATAATCGTTAAGCATACATGATCCCATGGCTCTGAAAGCTTTTCTCTTTTGTACACTCCATGGAGTTTCATAGGGTTCTCATCCTCATGGAAGAGCTGGTTAATACTCTTAGTATCAAAAACCCTACTCAATTCCTATCACTTTATACCTACCATGGGGAGTCTCGTACCCTTGGCTATAACTTCCTCATTTACTTCAAAAGACATGCTACCCACAAAAACCATTCTCTTTGACCAGGAAGAGGTAAATTGAATGGAAAAATATTCATCATATTCATTCATATGCTCAATGAATTGGGCCACTCCACCCTATTTACATATATGCCAAACTATGACATCATTTTTGAACTCGTCATGCTTATTAGGCTCAATTATCACTTTGTCTCCTCCCATAGAAAATGAACAAGTCTGAGCAATGTTGAATCTTGAAAGATTATGAAAGCTCTCAGAAAAATGGCAAAATAAATAATGTCATAAAAAGATAATCTAAATGGGGAAATAATTACTCTACATTCCTCAAAAAATCACGTAACTCATTGAGACACTTCATTCGTGCGGCCACCCTATACATAAATGAATAATAGGAAATCTGCAAATTACAAAATATTTCCCATAATAAATATTGAAAACCACAACTCTTGTAATTGTGCAAAGGGCCTTGATCATGTCGCTATACCACCAATTGTACAACAAGTTGAACCAAACTAGCCAACTGTGTAAGTCACCATTTTTATTATTATAATCAAGGTGAGCACTAAAGTATTTGAAATACCACCTGCCATAAATTTTTTATAATTATACCTCATTCTAACATAATTTTCCATAATATGAGTTATGCTAAACCAACATGGTCTTGGACATAAAGTAACATCTATAGCAAGAATCAACATTTTCTTTCTCCCTTAAGGAGAATCTTCACATTATTAGGAAGAACCCCTTTGTCTCTCCAACATCTTAGACCAATAATTCTTAGTCCATGAGCATCCAATGGATCAACCACAACATTGCCTTAGATATATAGGTATGGCGAATAACAAAATAATCAAGGCCCAATAACAATCTTTTGTTATCATCCATCACACCATCAGAGGACCAGTTGATTTCAGCTAGGCCCTGAGAAACATCAATAACTAATTTTGAGTCCCCCTCAAGGATAAGATCCTTGACACCAATAGTCAGAGGAATTTTAAGTCCCCAAAACATAGCCATGTACATCCAAACTGATTAAACAATAAACCCTTCTAGATGACCCGAGTAGGTTTCCATTAGGTCCCTTGAGGAGGTATGAATCACACCTCCCCCTACCACTAAATCATTTCTAGTAGCTCCATCAAAGTTTAATTTACACCAACCCTCATCCAAAGATTTCCACCCAGTGTTCTTTCTAATGTGTATTTTTGAATTATCAACTTTAGCATAAGCATTGGGCAAATTCCAGTTTCAAGCCATTTTCTGGTCAAAGGGAGTATGCTGAAACTTAGGGCTCTTACACTTGGTAATTATTAAATTATCAGATAACATATGGAAGAAATATTTGAACACTACTTCTACAAGATTCTTAGCCTCCCTAAAAACCCAATTATTTCTTTCTTTCCAAAGACATTAACAAACATGAGGGGGATTAGTCTCCATAATTGTTTAACAAATGGGTTCACTGTAGGCCCCTTCCAATCTTCAATAAATTGATCCAAACAACAATGGTTTATAAAAAATGTGAGATGGGAAATTAAATAAATTTAGGTTTTCTTATATAAAATAAAATAAAAAGGTTGTTAGGATAGAATGAAAAAAAAAAACCGCATCAATAAATTTTGTGATCTAATGTTAAGAGGGAAAAAAGGTTAAAGAAGAAAATATCTTAGTTTTATAAAAACTTGAGATGTTATGGAGGGATTTTGTTGTACCCTTAATCTATTTATTATATCGTATATGTGTAGCCAACTTGTGGTTGAGATAGTTCTTATTTGAGTAATTTTATGCCCATAAGTATAACTATAGTATGCTAAGTTCATTTTATTGGGATTAAGGTAGTTATACTAACTTTTTATGCATATTTATAGGAGACGGTGAATAGTAGTTGATCATCATATTATGGATTATGTTTATATTGAAGACTTTTGGTTGATTTTCCCCTCAAAGTGACTTATTACTATTAAGCATTTGAAACATATTTCCTATTATATTAGATTCTCACATGAAAGTAAGTTCATTGCAAATCTAGTATATCATTTCGTTCTATATTTCATCCAAAATATATCCATTGGTGAGATTGTATGGGAACCATCCATCATTCATCATGTACACCCTAAGGTTTGAGTAGCCGAAGAACATATTTAATATTAAAATGATGTGCTTTATAGTTTGAAGGAGAACTTGAAAATTGGATATATCAAAATCAAGAAACAAGTTGATCGATATTGTAGTGAAATAAATTTTGAAATAGGGAATTAGATCTTATTGCAATTACCTCATATAAATAAGTGTCACTAAAATATTAAAATAATAATAACAAGCTTGCAACCAATTATTATAGCCCTTTTGAGGTTTATAGTAAATTGGAATTGTAGCTCATATAAATTAGTGTACACCTAACTTAAAAAAAAGAAAAGAAAAAGAAAGAAAGAAAGAAGAAAAAAAAATCTAGTATTTCATTTTTCCTACTTGAATACATTTATTAGACAAAGAGCTTAAACCTATAAAAATTTATAAGAGCTCGATGAGAAGGGTACAATATTTTTTTAACCTAAGAGATTCCTTAAAAAATGCACTAAGAGGATATGGACAAGGGTGATTATAAAAGTATTTTATGTAGGCAAATAATTCTCTTATTGAAGATTCTACATAAGAAAATAAATATTTCATGGAAAATCATCCACATTTGATTTGTGTTAAGGATAATGCCTATTGAAATTGGGCTTATTATGCCATTCATCCATAATTTATGGTATTTGGATATGTGTGTTTGACTTATGGATATTGTTTAATCTTTAATTAATTTTTTTTTTATAAATTCATAAGTATAATTTTGGATATGTCAAATTAGCTTCATTTGGATAAGGATAGTAATATTATCTAATGCTGTCTATATATAGGAGGTAGCGAGTAGTACTTTATCACCTGATTATGAATTTAATTCTTACTATAGAATTTTGGAGGATTTATGCTTCCAAATAGTTTATTATTATCAAGTATTTTAAACATAAATTTTCCATTATACTCTTCTTTAATACATGTAATTTCATTACCAACTTAAAAATGAATGCACAATATTTCAAGTTTGAAGAAAATATAATGTAATAAAAAATGATTAAAAATATAAATAAGAAATACTTGAGTCGATAAACTTTTAACATGAACGTCAAGTCAAATATTACTAGAAACTCAAGCTCTAAAATTATAATTTCTATTTGGAGAAATAAGATAATCCCATGAAATACTTTGTTAATTAGTTGTCAATTCATATTCTTTATCATACATTATAAACTTCCACTAACACATTTGCAATTATAAGAGTGAATTTGTGTTGTATAAGACATATAATCTGAGAGAGACATTGATCAAATAAGATTGTGATAATGATAAGAGAATTTCCAAAAACTTTTGACATGCATAGACAAAGTGTTTTCATGTTCCATTTATTAGTTGAGGGAAACTTGTTTTGTGAGAATAACAAACTTTTTTGTAGTCTCAATGTTGATGATGCTACTTGATTTGTATCTCCATGAAGACGTGTATTATCAAAATAATAAAAATGAGGGTCCCAATATTAATGGTGTTTTGCAAAGTGTGGAAGAGGAAATATGTCTATTTATACTAATGTATTTTTGATTTCGTGTGGTTTAAGTTTGACCAGAGCTATTTACTTCACTTAATAATTGACCAAGTCTACTTACTAGAGGCATCTAATACCGAGCCTTAACAAACCATTTACTATAAAAAGTTCATGTCAATATTCATATTATGTAGATATTTTAGAGAACCTTTCTATTTCTATGGTATGAGATAGTGAGGCCCTTGAAACATGGCAACTTGAGGAGTATGATCAAGTTGAAGTTAAAAGGAGAAAGTGTCAATCTTTCTTTTTATTTGAACACTTTGATGTAGATTAGTTATAGAGACAAGGGTCCATGATCACTTGTGGTATTTGAGTGTTTAAGATTGTTTTCTTTAATATATCATATCATATTTTTGTCTTTATTTAAAAATTGAATGAATTAATTATAAAGAAAAGTCTCTTTAAAACTTTTGAACTATGTTAAAAATTTTAAAAAATCTAGTTTGAATTGAAATTTAATGTCATTTAAAAATGAAAGGTTTGTATAGGATGTTTCAAGAATCAAGATTATTTTAAATAACTTTGACATTATATAATTGAAAGCAAGATAGTAATTAAAATTATCTATAATAAGCATTACATTTTTCTTTATAAGGAATTATATAAAAGTGAATCATGGCTTGTATTATAGATTTATATTTTAAATAGTAGACTTATTTTTCTTACTTATTTAAGTGTGACCATCTTCTTGATGGTAAATTTTTTTCTTTGTCTCGTGTTGATATCATTTTATTAGCAATTTTCAATTTGAGTGAAGTATTTTGTTGAGAGAGATTTTCCTATTTTGATTAGGGATTAAGTTTTATTTGTCTATACCATGAAAAATTAAAAGAGAGAAAGGAAAAATAAGGATAAGAATGTAGAAAAATATTGAAAAAGGTGATGCAAAAAGACAAAACATGATCAAGGTAAGAGTTGAAAGGGAAGAGCCTTATGAAAAATAAAAACAAAAAAGTTACACCCTTCAAATTCCTATCTCATTCTCTTTTATTACATTTTCAATAATTTTTACACTCCTCGCTTTTCACTTTATGTCTATTATTTAAATATATGACTCTCACAAATCTCTTTATTTCCTTCATTCTAACACCTAATTATTTTTTATCACTTAAACCCTCATATACTATTGATTTATTTAGTTCCCTTATATTTTACCTTGAATTTAAATCTTATGATCACATTTTTATAGAATCCAAAGTGCATTTAAAAAAAAAATCCTTCATCATTGAATTACAAAATGTAATGAAAATATTTAGGGGAAGCATACTAGTAGTCGTTATAGCTAACATTGTGCACCCACAAAGCCTAAACTATATATAAAATTTTGATGATTTTTTGTTGTTGTTTCCATATGCGACTTGATTACTTAAAAATAGTTTTTAGCTTTTGGCTAGTAACAATGATCCTTGTAGAATTTGCTAAGTGCCGAAGGATTAGAAAGTGGTCATTTGAAAGTGTCACCCAATACTTACTTAAAGATGCTCCAATAAGCATGCACTAAAACCACCTCAAAAATTGACAATCCTTATTGAAAAATATCCTAGTAGTCATTCAAAATATCAATTACTGAGTGTACAAGTGGGTGACTACTGCTACATGATATATTTGTTAATGGGATTTTAGTTATCATTTTTTTGTTCCTTTAAAATTAGTAATCTAGGGGTTTAGTGTTCGTGAAGTGCACACTTGTTGGAACCTGGGTGGCTCTTAGTGCTCTTCCCGTAATAGAAAATAAAACAAAAAAAATTCCCAAACACATTACACCTTATTTTAGACTCTAAATACTTCATGTATATTAATCTTATTTATTTTTGATATTGATAAGAAAAAAAACAAGGGTAGTTTTGTTCGTATAAAACAACCTAGAGGGCATAAAACAATCAATAGTAAAACAACCTCAACACATTATCAATACATTATGAACATAATAACATGAAACACTACACCAGTTTAGCAACATAGAATAAGCAAAAGTTCTAACTCTAGAGTTCAATAGTCCACTAAACTATCTAAAACATAAAGAGTCTTAGCATAAGACCACTTAGGGCCATAAATAGTACTAACAAAAAAAATGAAGAGAAATTAACTATAACGAGCTTTCTTAATTTTGTATCTAGCTTGGTGGAGCACATGTGTTAAGTCCTTAAGTGAGGAACTTAAAAAGTTCTTTATAGTTTCCTTCATTCGCATCGTCATTCCCTAAGACCTTCTACATCAGGAAAAGGAAGGTGCAGGATCTGTGCATGAGCGTCAAACTAAGCCGAGAGACACTCCCCAACTTCTTATCGATGCCCATGACTTTGGATTTGAGATTTTCTAGCTCATTTGCAATGGCTTTGCAATCTGGATAGGTCCCTTCTGCATTAGCTTTACAAGTCCCCACCGCATTGGTTTTGTTCATCTCCACTTCCTCTATCATTGCACCATAGGTTAGGTCTATCATCTCTATTTTATGCTCTTGGAGATGTGGGTGGAGCTATTGTCAATTGATTTCTTTGAGCTATCGATATCTTCCTCATGATTTCTCTACTTTTAATCTTATTTGTTTCCCCCACTTAGATGTATTTATTAGATCAATTTATTTATAGAATAAAAAACACGCTTCAAGTGCTTGAGATGTTCTTTTAGCCAATTCTTTTAGTGGTTAATGCACACACACACATGATAGTTTATTTATAATAAACTATTTAAAAAATGAGGGACTAAGACAATGCTATTGTGAAGAATAAGACATTAAAACTTAGGAAACATATATTTTTCAATAGAAGCACTCATAGGATTTTTGAAAGTGTATTGTTTACTTTTCATGTTTTATACTTTGAGTGGAGTTATAGAACATGGTGATGACCTTTCTTTTAGGTGATTTATTGGGTAGGTTATTTTTGTCTAGAGTTCAAATAAAATAATTATGCAAATGATAAATCCATTATTTTACTAGGATTGCTACTTTTGTCTAGAGTTTGAATATAACATATATGCAAATTATAAATCTACAAATATCAATACATACAAATATATTTAGTAAGCTTCAAGATTATAATATTACAAATATTTTTGTTACAATAAGAATGACTGAATTTTATGCAAATAGTAATAAAAATGATTCTACTTATTTTTTATTGAAAAAGATTTTTCATTATATACTTTTATTTCCTCTTTAAACTATAATTTTCTTATAGTTTGTATATATTATTTTATCATACAAATTTATCCAAATTTTTTTTTTTAGAAATTACATATTCATTTACATTTAAAAAATATTAATATGATTAATTTTGATTTAACATAAGCATATTTTATTTATAATTATAATTTCTTATACTAAATCAATATCTTAAATAATTAATTATTATTCTAGTTAGTATTTATTTTTAATAAATATATTTTAATATACATTTATTATTTTATATTAAAAAATGTCTTTTATTAATTTTTATTGAGAATGCATTTTGTGCAATATAGTAATGAAAGTGACTTTATTATTAGAAAAGATTTTCCAAATAAAATATTATGAAAGGTGCATTGTTTTCTCTTTAATCTATAGTGTATAAATTACTTCATTGTACAAATTTAGTAATATCAAAGAGAAGGGATTTCCATAATCAATAATAATAAGTTGCAAGAGTTGATGATGGATCACACAGTGTGATTCAAAACGTTGATGCACAAATATTCAACACAATCTAATCCAGAAACTCTTGTAGCTTATTTAGTAATATATTTTTCTTTTCTATCTAATTTAATTTTACTTTATTCTCATAAAAGAAATAACTTCTATTGTTTAAGACATTAAATTTTTATAATTCATATAAGTATAATCTAATTGCTTTTGAAATCAATTGTGTAAGATTTTTTGCATCAATGTTTTAGATTATTTAAAATTATAATTTATTTCTTATATTTAACTTTAATGTGTGTGTGAGAGAGATAGAATGCTTATACTCAAAGATGTCATAAATTCAAATCTTTGAAGGAGTAGGGTATATAGTCTTGTTTTGAAGCTATATTAGTATCAAGAGTTCCATTTTTTGTAAGTCTGCCTAACACTTGTTAAAGATTTTGCAAATAAGATAGCAAGCTAAATGAACTTAATTTTGCAGGGAAATTTACACTTAAACACTTTTGAGTTGGAGTGTTTGAATGGGTGACCTTCCAAGAAGGCCAATTGCTTCATTTCTCTAAACATCATCTAAATGCAACTAGTGCTAAGTGTACCATTTGAGTTCTTACCAATGACAAAACCATATGATTCAACCTTAATGACAAAACCATATATAAATTCAAAAGCAAATAACCTGATATCATAAAATCTACAAGAAAACTGAACAATTGAATAATATTTTAATTAAAAGGACAAATCAGGAAGCCAATCACACACCCCATATGTGGGAAAGCATTGAAAAATAGTGAGGGAGCCAATAACACATCCCATATGTGGGAAACCATTAAAAAATAGCTGGTTAGCCGATATTATTCAAAGAACTTGGTTGCACGGGGAGAAGCCACAAGGAAATGAGAAACTCGACCGCCAGTAGCTGCCGGGTCGGGTAGCTTCGTTCTCCTCGAGCTTTACAAATGGTAGTAGGAAGAATGGGGTAATAAGTGCGGTACGGGAGGGGAAATGGTCGGCCAAATAGCTTGACCCTGGGAGTCTGCACTCTGGAGTGCGCCGTCAGCCGTCATTCCTACCCAGCCAAGAAGCAGCACCTTCGGGTTAGACAATCACCATCACCATCACCATCCACCAATCTTTAACTCTGGCGGGCCCGCCCCCGCACTGCGCGCGATTACGTACTGAGGTTGGATTTCACTGTTTTCTCAAACTGTACCACTCTTTGCACGTGATGATGAGGAGGGAGTTAACTAAGTATTGAGGATCAGTATGACAGTTCTTGCACATTCCAAGGTGGTACTGCGAGAATTTGGAGGAGACGATCTAGGGCAGATGTTCAACCACGTCAGGCGTACGGCGGGGAACATTTGTTTCTCCTTTAATTTAAGCCGCGGATGAATCAGAATAGTGCATTGGGGATGATGTTTAGCCGGCTTGTTTCTTTGTTTAAGTTAGGTATGAAGCAATCGGCAAGAAGGAAAGGAATAGCCAGAGAAGTCAGAAGATAACCACAGCGCACAGAAATATGTATTAACCTCAACAGCCAAATATTCGTTACGCTTGCATAGTACATAATCTGTCAGGTTGTGGAGATGGGTATCTTTGTTCGCTGTACTTCCTTGTCCTTTGCCCTCACGAAGAGAGTAGCTCAAAATGATATATGATGATGAGAGTCACCACAACTGTTGAAGCCGGGCAGCATGATTTCCTTGTGTGTTGGCCTTGTTTGCGTTGCAGTGGAGACGAAGGGTGTATGAAAAGGGAAGGTTAAACGGCATCTGTGAATGTCTCGATCCAGAGAAAGGGATTTCCTGTGATGGGCACGTTTTTCTAAAGCGAAAGCAACCCTAGGGAAATCTAAATGCCTTAGCGCGGGTATTGCTATTTAGAGATAGACGAATGCGTCACGTAAGTGGGTTGGGTTGGATTGTGTCTTGCTTAGTTCGATTTAGGAATCTCCAGAGATTTCAGGAACAATGAAATGATGATGATGATGATGATGCAGTAGAAGTGGTAGATCTACGGGTATTGTGGTGTGTATTATGGAGCAACCAAATGCAGAGAGCTCGTCCTCACTTTACGGTGTGAACATGGTGGGGGAGTACGGACTAGAGAGCTCCATGATGGCCATCATGACGGCACAACGTCCCCACGGCGACGGCGAGAGCATCATGACGAGGAGAATGCCGGTTCAGAACAACTCGTACGTAGCATTTCACGGCCAGGCCGCTGCTCAAAGCCTTGTGTCTGCACCGCCTATGCTGCAACGCCATTCACAGTCGGTGATGGAGCAGCACCAGTTGAGCGCCAAACCGGTTTCTTCTCTGCCGCTGGTTAAGATGGAGGGGGGCTGCCAAAACCTTGCTGGCCGGTTTGAATTTCACAGAGAAGTGGGTGTAAATTGTTTTGGAGAGTCGTCGTCCAACCAGTTGTGCAGCCAGTCGGTCACTTCCTTGGCCTCGCAGGCACGCGAGTCTGATAGCCCCCATTTCAGTAGTAATGGTAGGAATCCTGTTGCTACTGAGGAGGAGGAGGTGGATGCAATGAAGGCTAAAATATTAGGGCATCCACAATATCGCTGCTTGTTGGAAGCTTATATCAACTGTCAAAAGGTAAACCCTTGCTTCAACTGGAGATAATAATAGTGTATAGTGCGTATAATGAGTTTGCTATTGTCTAAGAGCTTCTGGTAATTTTAGTTAACACTGATCTTTTGAATCATGGTTTATATGGACAAGTTCATAAATGTTGATTTTTTTGGATCACATTACATTATGTTTGAGTTTGAGCGTGTAACTTCTTTTTCTATAAGCTTCGGGATCAACCTTAATGAAAAAAACTATTGTCTTAAGAGATGGTGGGTCATGGAGTTTGATCAGAAATGACTAATGAAAAAACTTGCATGATTAAGGCTGAAATCAAGAGGAGAACTTTAATGAAAAAACTTGCATGATTAAGGCTGAAATCAAGAGGAGAACTTTTATCTTGCTCTTTTCTTGATGATTGGTCATGGAGTTCAATCTGAAATGACATGGGAGAAAAATAGACGATAGAAAAGAAAACAAGGGAAGATAACTTTTTTCTTGTGCTCTACGGGCATGAGTTTGATCCCAAGGACAAAGGAAAAAACTTACATGGCAGGAGCAGAAAACAAAATAAGGAAATTAAATTCATCTTCTCCTATCTTGCTTTCTTGCTGATTATGGATCTTTGAGTTTGATCAATCAAAACCAAAACACAAAAATAGATCCATAAATTTATTCCAGAAACTCCTACTCATAAATTGAAAATCTCATGTGCATTAGTGGTTCTGCAATATCAAAAGCCTTTTAAATGGGTAAATTTTCTGCAACACATATGCATCTCATTGCTTCTTTGGAAATGTGTTTATTTTATTCATATGATTTAAGGGTTTACTGTTTCAAATACCACTTTCATTTCTTCTGAACCTCTGGAGACATTTTCCATTGTTTTTACTAGTCTAAAAGTTTATACTCCTTGTTTGGAACAATGGGTTCAGGTTGGGGCTCCTCCTGAGGTTCTGGCTCGTTTAGACACAGCCGCTGGAGATTATGAAGGTCGGCGGAACGGAACGGAACTGAGCTTCGGAATGGATCCAGAACTCGACAGGTTCATGGTGATTTTCAAGCACATAATTTTCTTCATTACATCTCCTTTGTACTGCTTCTAAGAACTCAGGCTGTTGTTAACAATGACTTTCTCACAAACTTTCTTGCATTTTCTTTTCCTCTACAAATCTAGTTCTTAAACGGACACATCGAACCAATGTATTTTAAATCCAGGTCTTGACTTAGAACTGGCTTTTCTTCTGGGTTTTCCAGTCGCAGTAAAATTTATAGGTGCTGTGAAAAGCCGAAATATTCTGATGCTATTCTTTCTTCCAATTTATCAGGAGTCTTATTGCGACATGCTAAATAAGTACAACGAAGAGATTACGAAGCCTTTCAAGGAAGCCATGGCGTATTTTAAGAAGATTGAAACTCAGCTTAGCACTCTCACCAAAGAGACGATAAGAATCTCTCCTTCAGGTGAAGTTTCTGCACCAAAATTTCATAAGCAATCCATGGATAATTAACAATCATAACCCTATGTACCCAAATATTTCCATTTTGCTGAACTTCTTTTTCTGGTTTATCACTTGAACCTTAGGAGTAAATCAGCAAATATCCGACCATGATCTACAAAACCATGTTCCTTTGAGATATGAGTCCGACAATAGCTACTATAGGTAGTCGGTGTGTCATGAGACAAAAAAAAAACATTAAATTATTATTGTGGTAAAAATCATCTGAACCTACCGATGAATATGATCATTGATTTGGGTATAGAAAATCATAATTGAAAAGAAAAAAGGCTCCCCATTTACATAACAGCCTGGAGTAAGATCATATACAAAATGATAAACGCAAAATTACTGGGTTTAATGTACGGGAAGGAATCCTTCGTGAGTTTCTCAACGTCAAGTAGATTTCCGCAATCAGCGCGCCACAGTACCGTCCGCTAGGATAGGCTGTCTTAATCCGTTAGAAAATCCCCGACCATGTGTGAAACCATAGGAGGTGATAAAATGAAGAACATGGACGCCACTGCTACTATAATGTAAAAATGGACTATAATCTCGTCCTATTCAAACAGAAAGTGTCAGAAACAGTCAAAAAAGTTACAGAAAATTCACATTTTATCTACATGAAATTAATAAATAATGGTCTCTTTTCTCTTTGGGAATCAATCAATATGAGTTTCTGTCAAAGAGATATCAGCATAAGTCGGTGCTCTCATTTTTAAAAAAATAAATTTAAGGGTCTGGTAAACTTTTTAATGGGACCGGTGATGCTGGCATGAAACGTCCTCCAGAAACTTGCGGGCACGCATGAAATGTTCTCCAGAAACCCGCGAGCATGAAATGTCCTCCGGAAATCTGCTAGCACACTGGATCAGCAAAGGCATAAGCCCGCGATCACAATAGCCCAGTAGAAGTTTGAACCTGGATGGAGAGAATAACAACACACCACTTAACCAACACACTAAGTAGGTAAACCCCATCAGTGCTCCTATATTGAATAACAAAACGAACACAAAATACTTTAAAATTTTCCATCAACCCAATTTTTAAGCTGGCATAAGCTTCCAATTTTTAAGCTGGCATAATGAAGCGTAGAAATTCTGAAACAATTAAAACTGAAGACAGATTTGATAACATATGATTCTATAGTTGAAGCCCTTATCTGCTTGTATATTAAGATGTTTATAATCTTGGGCTGCTGCAGGACTTCGCTTTTGCAGCAGTTAGGCCTCTTATGCGTTTTGTTTTCAATCTTAACTCTAAGTTATGCGATCTTTATGTTAGTTATCTTCTATATGTTAGTCAGCTTAAGTTAATACTAAAAATGATTAATTTTTTATCCTTCTATAGGCTGTTCTTTGTGGTTGGCTGTATCTTATACGCAGGTTTACAGTATAGCTGTAATATCATATTATGATACAAATAGGCATAATCTTGAAAAATAAATGTGAGAGGCGTACAAATTTAAGGTAACAATGGATTACAATATACATTATTACCATTTTATATCTGCTCTTTAATATATCCTTTTTGTAGTTCTTTCCCTCTGAAATGAGATCGAACAGATTTATCAACGCTATGGGGATCGAAAGGTTAATACTTACCTAAACACAAAAGTCTTTATAATTTGTCTGTAGAATAATATGGCCAGGTGAGGTGTTTCTAATCCTACTATTTTATGTCATTCTCTTATTTCTTAAGCGTCCATTTTGACAGTTGGCAGCGACAAGTATCTTGAGCATTTATGACTATTTGTAGCGATTAAGTATTGAATACTTATGAGTCTATGCGAGGTAAACTCAAGATGCATATTGTAACGAGTGACCAAGTTTACATTGGCTAGGAAGCGAGGCTTTTTTGTGGGTTTTATATGTTGGTATGGCGTGGTGGGTTATGTTGTTTAATTGCGAAGCATTAGCTCATTCCTCTAGGGATCCACTTAGCGAAGGGCATGTATGGAAATTTCAGATTAGAAAAGATCTTTTTTTTTCCTGAATACTTGGACACTAAATCTTGTTAAAGCAATTCTAGGTACTGAGGGGGATGCTAGATTCTAGTTTCATTTGGTTGCAGGCTAACATTTTGGCATATATACTAAGCTTGAAAAGGTGATAAGTTAATGAGACGCTCTTTTGTGGATCTCTGCTTCTTCCAAAGGTGCCTCCATTTATTCCCATGTTGGCTAACGGTGTAGTGATGATGGAGGAGATTAATATCCTAAGCACGGATGGATAAATTTCGTTGGTCTTATTCTTAGGATCTTACGATCTTAGGTAGTTTATTCAACATATGGTTGTGTCGCTTCGTCATGGGTTATTGGAAGTTATGAGTGGGTATTCCTTCCTACTTATGCTAATTATATTATAAAGATTGGCAATTAAAGGGCTGAATTATTTGATGGAGTTCATCTTTCCAGTCTAGAATTATTTGATGGAGTTCATCTTTCCAGTCTAGAATTTGCTTCTACTTCTCCAGTGATAGTGGAGGTAGTGTTGGTTTTGGGAGAGCATGGCTAATAGGGCTCGAGGTAGTGTTGGTTTTGGGAGAGCATGGCCAATAGGGCTGAAGGTCATTGGGAGCTTATCTTAGGTGGTGTGGCTATTTCTTGATGGGAAATTTTCGTAGTGTGTGAGATTAAGTCATTAAGGTTTTTACGTTTAGTAGCTTTTTATGGTTGGTTGTCGTTATAAGCATTATCTACTATAAATATGTTTGTATAGTTGTATGTAGTTTTTATATATGTTTTTAGTGTCATAATTTTTCTAGTTGATAGCTATTTGTCGAATTCAAGTTTCTTCTTTTTTAAAGGCTTGTCACTCTTTGAAGGGTTGTACAATATTATGATATTTATATAGTATGCATCTTTTATGATGTTTGGGGTGAGGTTCTTTAAAAGATTGTAATTGAAAAGCAGTATTCCTCATTAAATTTGAGTAAAACTTCTAGGTTAATGCTCACATATTACACCATCTCGATATTGTTGCACACTTGCTATATTGCTATAGGATAGGCTATATACTTATATGATAGAATTTTACTAAAATATAAAATCATGAACATTATTCACCCATATTGTGGGTTTAGTGTTTACCCTACTATCACATTAAAATAGACTCAATTCATTGATTTCTCCTTAATTATATAAAAATATAAAGAGTGCTGCTTATAAATTTTATGCCTTATATCAAATGTTTATAAGTTATAATTAACAATATTAAAAGCTTAATATCGATAATATTGTTAAGTCCTTAGAATGAGAATCTAATAGGATACAGCAAATGCAAAATCTATTTATATAGAGACAAGTCTAAAAACTGTTTGTTTTAGGGAAAGTTTAAGCTAATTTTTAGTTAACATTTTAGTATATCAAGGATTAGGAAATACCTTCTCATATTCTTCTTCTAGAGCTATAAATCTCAGAAATGGTGGGTTTCTTATGAATAAATGGTTTGCTAAAGAGCATAAGATCTTCACTCCACATTTTAGGACATTTAAATGATGACCTTAGTACTGCTAAGAGTCTTGATAAAACTGATCGCACTACTTATGACATAAAATGGCTGCGACCCTAAATACTTTTTGCATACCCTCTTTGCTTATAAGAATATTTGTTGTATAATAGACCCTTCTATTTATTTCTAGTGTGCCTCTAACTTATGTGACATTATTAGTGGGCCTGCAATCACAATACCCTGCCATCACCTTCTTGTAGCTTATTTACTTACGACAAAGTGAAAGAGGCCATTTAAAAATTAAAAACTAATATTAACAATGATTTTGATCAATTATAATCTGATTTTCTAAATAATGCAGCTTTTGTAGTTTGTTTTTCAATTGTTAATTTATTTAATGAAGCAATCTATGGATTCCCTCTATCTTGGTACTCACATTGATATCATGATTTGGCAATACACTTTTCAGGCTTAATGCCACTTCTTTATATGCTCAAATCTCTTCCTTCGTGGATAATTTTGAACTTTGTACTCATGGTCAAGTTGTATTCAAATCCGATCATTATTTCTATTGATCATATTTTCACTTTGTGAGCTATTATTGAAGAATTTCATCAGAATGAGCTATAAGTGAAGAATTTCATCAGACAATTGAACTTGCAAATAGTTGCTTCATTGATTTTTGGAATAATACACTTACTAGTCATCTTATTTATGAAAGTTTGAGAACATATGTCTAAGTAACATTGTTTTCCAAGTAGTTCTGAGACTTATGAAACAATCAAAACTCATTTCCATACATGCACTTTTTTCAATTGTCTATAATACTATAGGAAGATAAGAAAGGTTGCTAGTCTTCCTCACTCTTTTTGGTTTGTACATTGATAATTTAGAAAGGTTTGTTTAAAATATTTTTCTAGCGTTGGTGGTTCATTGCATGGTATTTTTATTTTTTCAGTATCGTTTTTCTTTTTGGGCTATTGACCAGTATTGTTGTTTGCTAATGACATTGCTTTGCTTTTATCTTTTAAAGAAACAATGGTTTGTTGATTCCTTTGGATACATTGTTATCTTTTTGTGACAACAAAAAGTTGTGTTAACTTGAACAACTAAATGTCATGATTTTCTCTAATAGAAAGTGCTGTTCTCATTCTTTCAACTTCTGAGGTGAGATGTTCACATCAATCTTTTCATACACTCATCTTGGGGTCACATTCAAAGACCTTAGACTTTCTTTCAAGATTAGTTTTCGGGTCAAAGATTTTTAATCCTTTGCTGCTCGGAATTTGTTAGAAAAAGGTTTCTTTTAACATTGGTTCCACGATACATGGACCCAAGTTAGATCTTTTTGACTCTTTTGTTTGGACAACCTCTCTTTATCGCTTTTGAAGTTTAGGGAGCTTTATTCAATGAAACTGAACTTACAAACTTTTCCATAGGAGAATTATCAATTATTTGATGTTAAAACATAGCTCCCTAGTGTATTGTACAAGTATAATTTGATGTCTGGTTCTTCAAGCGGGATGCTATTTTCAAGGTCAACTGTTATTTGTAGAGTAGAAGATTTTGTGGGCAGTCTGAAAGCCAATTTGATGTATCCTAATTATGCTTAGTTTACACTTTGGGAAAAATGTTGGTTAAGTAGATTGATCTCTCTTCTGTAGATTGTTGGCATATTTGTTTGTAATCTTCACCATATAAGTTTTTATGGAGGACATCCATTATCAGAATTGGTAAAAGGAGATTTGTATGCAAGAGGGCATTTACAAGCCCTACATCCAACAAACCTAAATTTCTCTACCTAGGCTGTTGAGGCAATTGAGTCCAAAACAATATTATCATACAACTACATTTATCCTTTCGAACTTTATTTGAAATCATTGGTCTCGTGGTCTTAGAGTTCCCATTACCTAGATAGCTATCGGTTTCCATTCATTGAGGATTGAGACAAACCATCACATTTCATGAAAGATATAGATGTGTTGACTTTGCTTTTGATGGGTGGAGACTAAGCATTATTTCTTTCTAGTGTCTCTTTATGAGCTCAAAGAATTTTGTGGAAAGCATCCTTCGATATTAAGGTCAGAAGTGCTTGGCATTATACATCAGGTAAGCTTGCACATTCAGATGTTCTCACTTGAGTTGAGTGAGGGCAAACAAATAGGTACTATTACTAACATCAGAATTATAATCTTTTTCATTCCAGCCAATTTTTTAGTTGAGAAAAGGAAGATTTCAGACTAATCAAGCTGAAAAATCTGGGAGACGTACAGTACGAAATATGCAAACTTTGATAGAAGCACACATAGTACAGATTTCTTTGATAATTGATATGGCTTTTGATTTTATTTTGGCTTTAATTGCTTAGCACTTTGTACAATGTTTTCTTTTTAAAGAATATAATAAACACTCTCTTGGATCATGACTTAGTAATAATTTTAATTTCAATTTTCAACATTTTATTGAAATTTAAAATAAAATATAAGACTAATTTTAATTCATCTACATTTGAAAATTCTGAGTAAAATGATGAATGTTTTTCTGAAAAATTGACAGTTTGAAAATATATTTTATAACAGTTTTGAAGAAATTTCAATTAAAAAATAGACCACAAAATTCTAACAGCATAACTGTGAGAAGTATCATACCATCAAAATTCCTTTTTCCTTAGGTTAATCTTTATCAACTTCTGATGTAGGCGCATTTCACTTCCTAAAATTTATAAATTCTCTTCTTGACTTAACTCGATCTTCCATTGTTAGGACCTTTAATTAATAGAAATAAAATTGAATTATCCTTATTCATGATAGGAATAGGTCAGAGCAATTCATCATGGCATTGCAGAAAATATTAGACAAATGAGAGTATATAAAGTGGGCAAGCTAGCTGGCATCATTAGTTAAGCACAGATTTAATTTGTATTTTTCTTTTCTTTTTACAGAAAGAAGATTACGGGACAATTTATTTCTCAATTTCATTTATATGATATCGAGCTATTTTATTTTATATTATAATAGAAAAACGATCATCAACAATGTTCTTGGTTTAGAAATTATATAGGAGTTGCTTATAGGATCAACTCTCTGCAGTAATTGTACATTTTGGTCTATATATTCTTATGTCTTGTTTTTTCGAGGTTTAAAATTTAGCTTTTGCTTATTAAAGTTCTAAGAGTAAGTTTTGATTGTATTATGATGTAATGAAAAAAGTATAAAGACAAAGGAAATACATAGAATATTTATAAAAAATAAAGAATTTTTTGTGTACTATTTTTTTTAATATTAATTATTTTATAATAGTCTTTCGAGTTGTAATAAATGTATAATATGAATTTGTATTGTTTGGTCCATAATTAGGTAGAGTGTGGGATATTTTAGATAATTATATGGAACTTTGTAGTTAAAAATAAATGATTGCAAGTTAATACCACAATGAAAAGATGTGGATGACAACTCATTCTCTAAGAAGCTTAATGTTAATAGATGAAACCATCCTCACTTTCAAACCAAAACAAAAATAAGTATGCAATGTTGTATTTTCAATTGGCATAATATTTTTCAGAAATGAAAACTAAAATGCGAACTGTATTTTCACATATTATTTGGTACATAGTTTGGTGGAGAGGTGTGAGATTAGAAGATCGTGAAATCTTTATCCATAAATATATGACTGGAAGCTACTCACAAATAACTTATATTCTTCAAAGAAGTAACAGACTCACAATTAGGGTTCAAATTTATGGCTGGAAGATACTCACAAATAGTTCAAAGAAATAACAGACTCAAAATTAGGGTTTAAATTTGATGGTTAATCCTGTCCATTAAGTAAATTTTTTGTGACAATTAGTCATTTGAAGTTTCCTTTCACAGTTATTCATGTTGAAAGTTCCCATCAAATCTTAAAGCAAATTTTATTTTGAATTGATATTATATAAACTAATTTTTCAATATGAAAAAGAATAGTCCTATAAAGTTTTTGACAGTCCATCTGAAATTATCCCTTACATGTTAGAGAATCTTCCATAGCTTGTTCTTAGTATCTTATCATCATATTTAAGGCCTTACAATGAACAAACTGACAGATTTGAAATTATCAATTTATTAAAAAAGATTGAGGACAACTTATTCTCTAAGAAAGCATATTACTCCAACAAACTGAGTTGATGAGGTGATATGATTTCTGGAACGTGTTCTCTGTAGTCTAACCTAAATTTTGTTTTCTCACAGCCGAAAGTGATGATAAAACAGAGGGAGGTGGCTCTTCAGAGGAAGATTGCAGCACTGGTGAAATGGAGTATCAGGAATTGAATCAAAATTCACAGGACAGAGAATTGAAGGATCGTCTACTTCGTAAATATAGTGGATATCTAAGCAGTCTGAAACAAGAATTTATGAAGAAGAAGAAGAAAGGGAAGCTCCCTAAAGAAGCCCGCCAAAAGCTATTTGATTGGTGGAGTCTACACTACAAGTGGCCTTATCCTTCGGTAACAAATTCTTACACTAACAAATTTTACTTAGATTTCTGGATATTCAGCCTCACGACTTGTTCCATCAGCACTGGGTCCTGCCTTTTCTGAGAGTCTTTAAACACACTGGACTTCATTTTCAGTTTTATCATCTTTTGTAATTATTTGTAGACACAGATAGTATAATTTTTATGTCAATTTGAGCTTTAAAACTAGGAAAATGGCCTTCATATTTTTACTGTTACTGCAGGAGGCTGAAAAGGCAGCTTTGGCCGAATCTACAGGGCTGGATCAGAAGCAAATAAATAATTGGTTTATAAACCAAAGGAAACGTCACTGGAAATCTTCTGAAGACAACACCCAATATGTGGTAATGGATAGTTTTGGTCCATCGTTTTACGTGGAGAGACATCACATGAACGAGGGTTCTGCCTTCTGATTTAGATTGCTAGCTCAACTTCCATTGTTTTCATCAGACAGCAGCAATAGTTATATGGGTCGCACATTTTTTTGGCCTTTGAATGTGAAGAATGCCTAATAAGTTAACTTTATAGTGTAGGATGCATATTGCATGTGTTCCCACTAGCCTAAACCGCGCTACTGCCAGTGAACAAGCATTGATTCAAAAGATGTTGATTCAATCGTTTTCTTTTAGTTCTCATTGTTTATTACACCAACATTATGCGCCTCTTGTGATATAAATATGATTTGTATTGTGTGTATGTAGTGTCATGTCTTCTAGATGCTAATATTATTGTACATTCCAGATATAATCATTCTGTGACCTAAATTAATTATTGTATTTTCTGTTTATCGACAATTTACTTGGGCCATGATCCATTGATGCTAGTACAAAGCTTCTGATGATATAGCCATGTTCCATTTGCCCATTTGAATATGCTTTTGTGCATGAAATCCAAGTATGCATGGTATTTTGGGAATATGGGTGAAACAAATGCAAACAACTGGTATAACATTAGAGCAGGTAAAAGATTGCCCTAATGCCTGATATTCAGTTTCTTAACATTTTCATCATTCAAATGCATTGAGCAGTGAAACAATCATTAAACAGTGTTTGTTACAGAGGCTGTTGTATAATTGAAATGTCTTTGCATCACACACAAACATCAGGCCAGCTGTTCATAAAGCTTAAGGCCAAAATTCGACCCTGTAACCTTATTTTTATGGTCTAACTATTTTATCAATCAGTTTATAATATCTTTTGGTTGAGAGTTAAAGGACTGAGGAATTATTTAGAATTTTTTTTTATAAAATTATTTCTTTCATCTTCATAATAGATCATGTAGTATGATCCAAAATGTTGATAAAATTAAAACTAGAAAAGAAAAAAACTTTAATATTATAGAATATATCAAATATTTATTCCATCAAAATTATCTGTCCATTTTGACTAAATTGATTTTACAACTTATACTCTTTAAACTCTTACATATGATTCAATTCTTCATGATCCCAGGTTTGCAATAATGCTGTAACCTGCACTCTTCAGTACATTGCCAGTGAATCAACATTTTCATCTATACCCAGAATGACAATCATCTATAAAAAATCAATTCTGAGAGATGTGACTACTAATCCAACAAATAAATTATTGACCTCGATTGCATTAGACCCTTGCATGAAGCTATTATCCATATCAATGGAATGCTGTCAGGCCTAAAAAGCTTTCAAAGAGGCTAAAATAGGTTACGGGGCACTCGAAGGGTTTGAGTATCAGCGCTTATGGAAATAATTGTGGTTTTTTGTTTTCCGGTTTTCATGAACGTTTGGGATTGTGATATATCGTTAGGAATGAACAGCAGATTTAGCCCGTAATCCAAAGAAAAATATAACATTTTCTGGGAAAGAGATCAATTGGCAGATTGAGTTGGTAACATCGACATTCAGGGATATTTTAATGACTATCAGATCTTGGGAAACGAGTTAGGCACTTTCTCGGTTTTTGATGAACTTAAAAAGTTTGTTAAAAAAGACTCTCATATTGTTTCTTTACTATAAATGTTGTACTTTCTGTTGCTGTGATTATTGTGTTTTTTGAGATACCGTTCCTTTCTCTCTATCGCAGCTTTTGGTCGTTTGTTGTTTTTGAACGTTGCTAAGTTGGTTTGGTGACCTTCAGTTTCGATTCTTCTCACTCGTAATCTCACGATGTTTCTTTTCTTACTCTTTTGGCTATTTCTATTTTCACCTTCTGCCGTTTTCCTTTCCGTCATCTTATGAAGTTGATGAGTTTTTCGCTAGTGTTCTCTGATGGCGTTTGGGTTTGGTATCTCTTTTAACTTTATGTTCTACTTATTATATGTTCGATCAGCGAATGATTATAGGCAGGTTTTCCAGAGGTGTTTAATGGCTGGCCGAACTTCTTTTTGTTGGCCACTTATTTTAGAAGTTGCTCTTTATGTTTGATCATTTTCTGCTATTGTTTTCCTTCCCTGGAGCATTGCTTGCTTGGATTTTTTTGAGCCTCCTTATATAGATGGTTCTCTCTTTGAGCTTACGGGATCATGCCTCTTTTCTTCACAAACGCTGTCTTTATTGGTCTTTGTCGATTCTTGGCGACAATGTTTAGATGCCGCATCTTGAGTGGTACAGAAATCCAATTACGACCTCATCAGTTTCTATGTATTGTTTCTTGGTCCTTTTAAATAAATGATGATAAGATCATCTAAGTAGGGGGTGGGAACATAACAGTTCTCTCAATAAAGACATTTTAGGTGAAGGGTATTAGTGGTGAATTGGGTTTCAATGACTTTTCATTTATTGTCATGTTGATCTTCTATACAAACAATCATGAAAAGTTCATTATTAAGTTTCACATGCGATTATAATTTTTGTCATTTTTAGCTTTTTCAGTTCATTTGTCCACAAGTATTGGTAATTTGAGTGGATGGTTATTGGATCATCTCAAAGTAGGTACCGAGTGACACTTTTAAATGACCACTTTTTGACCCTTCCACGCATAATGAATTCTACAATGTGCAGTGTCAATACGTAGAAGCCAAAACACTAGCTTTAAGCAGTTGAGTCACATATGGAGACCATAAAAAATTGTTGAAATTCGACATTCTATTTTTTGGGCCTGATGTTTGCCGGAAGATGGCAGGAATTGGAAGATGATAATCAAGTTTTGACCATTCTCCACTGTTTGGAACACTTATTTCAAAATCGGGTTATACTATCAAAACTCGAATATGCCAATAAAAATGGGCATAAATGGGCATATCCATCTTCCCACCAAAGAGGTGGAATTCGAAATTAAAACCTGGTTTTGAGATAATAAGGTTTTGACTCATTCCAATTCTGCCATATTCCGGCAAACAAACGGGCCCTTTTTAGGATTTGTGGATACACAAAATTATCTATAATCACTACTAGTACCCTTCCCTTAATATATTTGAGATGTTACCGCTTTTCTTAGCATTTTTAAATTTTATTTCAATGAAATTTATTTATTTATTATTATTTATATTAAATCATAAATTAGTAAATGTGATTCAAAATATTGATAAAAGTTAAATAAGATATAATTATTTTAAAAAACTTTATATTATGAAATTTCATAATGATAATGGAAAAAATTCAAATTATATAACAATTTAATAATTATTAATAACTTTTATGTTTTCTACTTATCAATTTTTACAATTTCAAATCATGTCACAATTTTGAAATGCATTATTATACTACAAGTTAAAAAATTATTGAACATGAAAGTGTGTTAATTAGAAATAATGAAAAGGGTAATATAAGCAATGTTTATATGTTCTTTCAAATATGTATGGTATTGAAGTTAAAAAGAGTTGTGTCAACAACATAAATCAAAAGTAGTAAAAAAGTACAATTAGTATTAAAATATTTTTTTTGATGAATAATTTTCTTTTAATATTATTGCATAGTGTAGTAGATGATTGTTTTTGCCATTTTGCACCTATGTTTGAGGTGAATCACAAAATGGCGAAACAAGGATAACACATCGACGTGGCTCCCATGGCCATGGAGGAATGACTGGGGTTTGTATCTAGAAATCTTTGGTTTTTGTTTGAGTGTACTGGAACAATCATGTAAGGCACAAGATAACTCAGTAGTTGAAATTTCTTGTTAATGCCATCTCAAGTTTTGGGAAATGATGTACGCAACTGGGGTTGTAATACTTGGTTGTATTTCATATACATCATAAGCCACTTTGCATTTGGCTTGACTAGTTTATAGTTTGTCTTAAGTGTTTAATATGCTTTTAGGTTTTATTAGCAGTATGCATTTTGGACATAGCTAGATTGATATTCTCTATCTCGGCCATGGAGAGCCATGTCTGATTTTAAATATTGTAGGTTCTTTTATATTAATATATTTATAAAAACTTACTACCTCTTTCCTAAAAAAAAATATATATTCTTTTAATACTAAAATATAAAATAATAACTTACTATTTTATCTAAAAAATAGGTGGAATATAATCACAACCCTAAAAGTAACATGACTTCGTGAACAAAAGAAAGGTATTTCCAATGGGAGAAGGGGGGTCCCTTAGCCATTCAAAAGGTAACAGTAGTCAAGAATAGGCTCCTAACCTATGATAGTATTCTCTTTATTGTTTCTTCTTAATCAATAGGAGTCATGTGAACAAGAGATGTAGCAAGGTCCAATTAGAGTAACTCTACATCATTGTGTTGGATGAGAATGGTATGATTATGATGAGAAGTAGAAGATTGGCCATATGGTGGATGAGACTAGCAACATCTTCTATGCTAGGAAGGTTTGTAAAAGCTACCCAGGGAAAAAACATTGTGGCTACAACCACAAATCCGCCCATGTGAATGAGAAGCATCCCTATTGTTAAGACATGATGGAACAAACTACAATGCACAAAGCATTAGTTGAATGCTCTATTAGAGTCTATAAATAGACAACCTCCAAAGCAATTTTATTGGCTTGGACTTGAATATATAACATAACATTAAAGCACATTATAGATTTGGTATACATGAAAAAATGAATATCTATGGTGTTTCTTGAAAAAAACAAATCAACATTTTTAATCCTTTTACATGTTAAATAGAATTATATTTTTGAAGCATTCCAAATTTAGATGAATCTCAAATACATTATATGAAAATTTCTTTAAAAAATCATATATTTGTATGAATACTTAGGTTGAAAAGGCTTGGAAAAATCATGAATCCAAGTCCCAATAAATTGATCCTGTGAGAAAAATAAGAATATATTCTTGATGTTTCCATGTCCACAAAAGAATAAAGGGGGTTGGAAACACCTAGATGAACAAGTCAAAGATCTAATGAGAAGACTTGGTAAAGGAAATAATTAGATTTTAATTTCAACTCTTAGCAGCTTTGGACAAGAGTTTTGAAATATAGCAATCATCTTGATTAACAAACTTCCAGGCATGAACCTAGGGAGCTTTAGCAAGATGTGGATCTCAACAAGTATACGGTAAAAGCACAATAAGTTGTCACACTTTTATAAAGGAAAAGGCTAAGATCACCAAAATTGTTCAACTTCAACGACATAAAAGTGGCATTTTGGTTTGAAATTTGAAAATTATGTAAACTGATGAAATGTGTAAAAATGGATGAAGTTTATGATTATTATTTTTAATAATTTTTTTCATAAGAATTGGTATTTTTTAATAAATTTTTTAAAGTTGATTTTCCAGTTACTAAAAATGTTAAAAATCAGAGGGTCAAGTTCCTACCAAAAACTATATGTAAATAAACTTATTTTCTTCTGATTTCAAAATATGTTATAGATGACATATATAGCGAGTGAATGAAAAAAGAAAAAATGGTTTTTGACCTATATTTTCTCCTTTATGACAATTCAAATTCTAACTCACCTGAAATCAACAGTTTTCATCTCCCACCATATTTTTCATAACAAATCTATCCAAAAAATAAAAATAAATTATTCATTCTCAAAGAGGATTCTCTGTCCTCTAGTGAACCATATGTTTTTCAAAATGTCCTGATATGATTTACTATTTTTTCTTTCTCCGAATCAACATCTTCTCCATTGTCAAAATACCTACTTGCAATATTTTTTAATCACAATATACTATGGCTAATTAAAACACTATAAAATCTATATGAGCATATTCTTGACTCTAAGCTCTACAAAAGGGTACTTTTATATTTTTGAAAAAATATTATTAAAAAGAAGAGTAATTGAAACATCACTTTTTTAAAATAATTTTATTTCTTTAGAAATTGGACCAAAATTGGTATAAAACATGCATTTAATAGACATTTCCAATAGGAAAAGTCGAAGCACTTATCTAACTTAGCTAGAATGAATCTAGCTCTACCATATGCTTGAGGAAAATTATTTTTTAGTTAGAAATACTCAAATTCAACTGTGTTGATAAGTTAGCCTGAAACGTGACAGTTTATTGTGCTTTTACCCTATAATAAAAAACTACTAGAGAGACAAGTGTTTGAGGAAAATATTACTTTTGAAAATAATTCTTGTTCCGAAAGGGCCAAGGCTTAATAGCCTCCCAAGCCTTCCATGTACTTTTGGCAACATAGTTTTAAGAATTTGCACAAATTCCTATATAAAGAGGATGTAATGAAAGATTTAGATTTTCTATGGTCATATTACTCGAGGGGTTTAAAAATAAATACAATTTTGGAGAAGAATTGTCTAGGTCTCATTTTTCTCCAAGACAACTCTAAGTATGAAGTTGGCACATAAGACCATAACTTGTCTATGAGTATTGATCAGTCCAAAACCACCAATAATATGGAAGGGAACATAATTTGTATGAAACTTAGTGGACCCCTCTTTATTGATTATATGAAGCTTAAATAAAGTCCTTAAGTAACCTCTCTATCTTTTGGTAAGAAGCATTTGAATGAGTACACCAAAATTATTAGACATGACTAATGTTAGCAAGAAATCAGAGGGATGTAGATTGAAGCTCTATAACCTAATGATTTGTTTTGTTGTAGTCTTCTACCCTTGGCTCATTCCTATTGAGGAAATAAGGAAAGGTAACCCAACCTAGGATTAGTTATAAATTAATATACTAATACTATACACTATATTATACACCATACTCAAAAGTATTTTGTATTCATTACATTCAGTCATGCATTACATTCCTTATATATCTCCTTATATACTTATATGTACAATAGGGGACATGACCCTTAGATAACACTCCTAGATTATATTATATGTTCCAAAGCTCATATTCCAAAGTCTTTTTTTTCAATAAGATATGATAGCTTCTCCAAATCTTTATATCTACTTTATTTTCTAGCCAACATCATCCCCTCTTCAAAACGTTGATTTGTCCTCAAGTCAACTTGTCTTCGAAAGTATGTCCTCATATATATATTGAAGACACTTTAAGTTGTCATCCCACTATTTTTTCATTGTTTGAAGTTGGGTGATGTGTAATTGCAACTAGACTATCCACTTCTCTACTTTCAAAAGTCTATTGAGTATCTAAATGGTTTTGAGAAAATTTTGCGATTATTGGAGTATCTAGGTAATGTGGGAAGTTGTAGGTTGACAAACCCTCTGAGATGCCAAAATATTTTCTATCATTTTACCCTTCACGTTTTGACCTATTGAAACTTATCATGAAGGTTTTCAATTCTTTCCCTTTCCCTTCCTTCCATACCTTTTAAGGCATCATAGTGTTGTGTTGCTTGGAGAATCTATATTTGCACATCATCCATTTGATTCTTCAAATGACCCAAAGGGTTAGCCATGCTACAAATAGTGTTAGTAGAGATGGTTGATCTCTACCTTTGTTTCCCTTGTATTTTGACTTGTACTTTGTTTCCTCTCTTCGTCTAGTTTTATTTTTGAAACTCTATTTGCAATTTATGTTTGAGCTTATCTTTTTGTAGGGCTAGATCTTATAGTAACTCATCCACTAGTGCCCTTAATTATGTCAGAGCCAAATGATAAGGGTCCTCTTTTAGGCAAGGGGAGTTTCTCTATATGTTCTTGAATATTTCCTCTATCTACTCTAAAGTATGTTCATGTTTCTTGAGGAGCTCATCTCAAATTATTTGTTGAAAGATATCTCCTAATTGAAACTTTTGTAAGGGAAGTATGCTCCCTATATCCACTTGATTCTCAATTTGTGGAATCTAAGAAATTGAGGTGATGTCACTATATATATATATATATATATATATATATATATATATATATATATATATATATTTCTAGTGGGCTAATTTTTTTGGGTATGATCTATTATAGATATTGTGGATGTTGATGAGGTGAATGTTTTCTCAGTTTGGGAGGTGGAGGAGATGTGACTTCTTTATGTTTTGCTTATTTTCTTAAAAAAAATGTATACTTTTGTGGTTACCTAATTTATCTTCGATTTCACTTGTAATACTTTTGGTTTTTCCAACATCAACTTATCTACAACAATTCTTGACGTAGCCATTTGGGAGTGGTGTGGTTAGTATCCTCTAATGATGAGTGTGTATGTTTATTACATACTTTGTGTATTTGATGCTACTAGGAATCCATGGGAATGCATTTTTTGAATTTATCTCCATTTCTTTATAGGGGAACCAACATAGGGAAACCGTTATTGCGAGCTTGAGTATGGTTTAGGGTATGGTCACTAGGGTTTCACACAGAGAGATGATTTTACAAGAATCTAATCATAGTGAGAGAACAATTGAGTAGAAAAGTAATTGAGTGTGAGGTTAGGGATGTGAGAGTATTATAGAATTTTCTAGGTGGGGCATTTATTATTGTACCTATTTCTTGTATTTTCTTTTCATTTTCTACCCATTTCTTTTGTACAACTATTGTTTTGACCTTTATTTCTATCTACTTCTCTATTATATTATTTCCCATGTGAATGTTCTTGTCATATGATGCTCATCTTCTTTTCAATGCCATGTCCAATTTATCTAGGGTTTATAAGGCCAGTGTTAGGGTTGTACTAATTAGGTTGCAGGTTGCCATTTAGAATAGTTTTCTTTTTCTTTTGTGTTGGTACATTTTCACTTCTCTTATTATTAGTGCCCTTATATCCATTTTATAGCTTATTTAGAATTGCCCAAACCTTATCTATTTTTGCTTCATAATTTTTCATTTGTGTGATCTCTAACTTAAATATTTTAGATTTTTGGTTCTTGGTCTGTATACTATGATGCTTTTTGTTTCTGACTTTAGTTTTTTTGTTTATCAAGAAGGCTATCTAGAATTCGTAAAATCTCTAGGATGTTATTTCCAATTGAATTTTCATCCATGCTTCTAGGACCTTATAACTGTAAGTGCTTTAATTGTCACTATCCAATTAAAATTATCTTTCACTATTTAAATTTTCATCTTCCTCCATATTCAAAAGTTCACATATTGAATAGAGGTCTCCCACATCGCCTCATTCATTGGCTTGTGCTACTTCTTCTACATATGATCTTTCATCTAGTTCTCCTAATTAGATATGAACAATATACTTATATCATTTGCAAATGAAATCTCCTCTTTTTAGGAGTCTTATAATGCCATTATAATTAACAAACCATCAAATGCTCTAAATGTATTGAAAGGTTCCTTCATTTCACCCATTGTAAAATCAACACATTTCCTTATTTCTTTCATATTTACTTCTGCATATTTTTCCATTTTCCTAAAGTTTCCATTCTAGAACCATTTGCAATACGTTCATTAGTATTTTAACCAATTCATGCCTCCCTAATTTATACCAAGTAGTCTACAAAATGATATTTAAGTCTAATTCCATATCTACCATAACATACTTGAATTTTTGATATGATATAAGTGTACATTGATTGAGAAAGGATCGTTCTAGTTTTTCCCTTTAGGTAGTTGTTTGGCCTACTTATATTTTTTCTAGTACTTTCCCCATTATTTTAGTTTAAAAAATAATTTATTTTATTTGGAAAAGATGCTAGATCTTCCATCATTCTAACATTTTCCTTGGTAAAACATCCCACTTCTTTTTTCCACTATAGTATTAATACCCTCTCACATCCTTTAGGATATATTCCTCATAGCCTTCTACTATTTGTTTCTAACATTATTAGTTCCTTGTCTATTCAACACATTTGTATTCTTATTTCCTCTATATTTATTATTCTTGTTTCCAATTTCTAGCTCTTCTCTAGAATGTTCCTCTATAGAAGCATATGAAACCCACACATCCATTCGATGACAACCTCCGATTCCTTGTTCTGGTACCCTCATGATCACTCTTAGAGATTTTTTAGCTCATCATGTAATACCCTCTCGGATGATTATACTTGGACTTTTATTTGGACATTTTCATTATGATGGTTAGAACTATATGTTCACAATTATGCTTATTTAGATGATGATACACTTATCAAATGCTTAGATACACTCATTTATGATTATCATTTATATGTTTATGAAGTTTGAAATCATCTATATTTACATGATTTATAAAGCTAACCCAAGGATTTGAACCTAACCATTATTATCCATGATGTCTTATGTTTTCATGTATATATGTTTGATGTGTTTTTATGACTCAGGACCAAGTTGTTGTTACTCACTTAGTCGAGGTCCACACGATGTATAGATCCTGGTCATCTATTTTCATTTGTCTGTATATATATTTGCACATGTATTTCTTCTCGGTGATGCAGGATTGCAGGTACTAGGCATCGTCTCCACCTGGTCTCACAGGTTTGAGCGATCCCTCAAAATCCTTGATTGTTGTTGTTGTTACAGAGATATCATCAAGGTTCCACAGGAAGAAACTCTACCTTTGACCCTTTTACCCTTAGGTGTGGAGTTCCCGAGTCAGTCCCTTGCGCTGATAATGTATTGTCATTGTGTATTGCAGTTGTTGGATTATGTGGTTCTTGTTGCTTGTTTTGTGCATTGATGAGAGTATGATGTTGTGATTAGTAACGTTAAATTATATTTTGTGGTATCTTCTATCTTATGATTTACCCTATATATATATATATCATAATTATATTTTGTGTGGAATATGATTTAGTAATTGATTTAAATAATAATATTTATAATAATAAGATGTTCATGATATTAATAATAATATATGCTTTTAATAATATTATAATGATATATGTACACATAAGCATATGGGTGCACACGTATGCCTATGGTTACATATATATTTTTAATAAATATTAGTGTGTGAAAGTAATTATATTTTAAATAATAATAATAAATAAATTATTTACTTGAGGGATTAATTATTATATGGTAAATCTTTTACCATAGCCTTAGTAAATAAAGTGATAAGTAATTATAGTAATTATTTTCCTTTTCCCTAAATAAAGGAAAATCACATTTGTTTATTAATATTTATGAGGCTCTCATATTAGATTTTATTATTAATAATATTAAATAATAGGATTAATTATTCCCTTATCGTGAATGGCTTTAATGAATTTAATTAAAGCCTAACTATAAACAAATTTTTGGTTGGGATGGTTGCATCCGTTGATTTTCCTGTACAACCAATCCTTTAACCTATTTACGGGAGGAAGGCTTTGAGGAATGGGAGTTGGTTGGATTATTCACAGGAGAATTGATCTTAGTTTTAGGATATCATTATTGATTATTGTAAATTTGGAAAAGGTGGTGTCTATAATCAGAAGGATTTGGTGGAGTTTTGGAATTAGGCCAAGTTGATTGATTCCTCCTTCTTCAACGGTTGTCTTTGCCAGAATCTAGGTAGGAGCTATCCTGGAAGATGCTCCTCCTTATTTGATTTGTGTGATTTCTTTTGTTCTGTATTTGTGATTGCTTCCTGTGTACATGCAATATGAAGAATGTATTATTCTATTGTATTATGTCTGTTTTTCCTGTGTGAACGAACTTAGGAGAAATGATAGATATATTGTAAATATATTATTGTACAAATGATTATTATTTCTTTTGTGTGTTATCATGTTTCCTGTGAAGCTATATTGTTTGTTTACTTGCTGAAAAATATAGGACTGTGATTTAGATTGTGAACTATGTCACTACTCCTTGTCTACTCTCTGGGAAAAAGATAGTATCATGAATTGAATGTACACAAACCAAGAGAACACAAGAGCAGATTTATTTATACAATCATCTTACCTATGACTGTCCTAACGTGACAGATTTTTGCCCTCTAGACAAACCCACACTTAGATGTGTATAACATTTTATCTAGACCAAAAATCCTCAATCACTCCGGTGAGGATGGGTGTAATTAGGTATGGAAAAACATATTTCAAGATCATCAAGATCCAACGGTTGGTTTGAAAGTTATGGCCCCCCGAGGGTCATTTTTTCTGATACCATATTATTTATCAATCAAAGATCTCTATCTTCAACCACATGTATATCCCTCCATTCAAAAACTTAATGGCACATACTTATACATGAATAGGCTTCTCCCACAATTTGAAATAATAAAAGAAAGTGGAGAGCCTATGTGCTCATTGAAACTTCAAAACAATTGATTGATTGCACCAAATCAATAATAGGGACAATCAATGTAAATGATGACTTCCTCTATTCAAAGCCTCATAAAAACAAATAAAACTTGTGTGGAAATGGTTATAGTTAGGCTTTAATTAAATTCATTAAAGCCATTCACGGGAAGTGAATAACTAATCCTATTATTTAATATTATTAATAATAAAATCTAATATGAGAGCCTCATAAATATTAATAAACAAATGTGATTTTCCTTTATTTAAGGAAAAGGAAAATAACTACTATAATTACTTATCACTTTATTTACTAAGGCTATGGTAAAAGATTTACCACATAATAATTAATCCCTCAAGTAAATAATTTATTTATTATTATTATTTAAAAAAAAATTACTTTCACACACTAATATTTATTAAAAATATATATGCAACCATAGGCATATGTGTGCACCCATATGCTTATGTGTACATATATTGTTATAATATTATTAAAAACATATATTATTATTAATATCATGAACATCTTATTATTATAAATATTATTATTTTAATCAATTACTAAATCATATTCCACACAAAATATAATTATGATATATATATATATATAGGTAAATCATAAGATAGAAGATACCACAAAACATATTTTAACATTACTAATCACATCATACTCTCATCAATGCATGGAACAAGCAACAAGAACCACATAATCTAACAACTGCAATACACAACGATAATACATTATCAGCACAAGGGACTGACTCAGGAACTCCCCACCTAAGGGTAAAAGGGTCAAAGGTAGAGTTTCTTCCCATGGGAGCTTGATGATATCTCTGTAACAACAGCAATGATCAAGGATTTTGAGGGATCGCTCAGACCTATGAGACCAGGTGGAGACAATACCCGATACTTGCAATCCTGCATCACTGAGAAGAAATACATGTGCAAATATATATACAGACAGATGAAAATAGATGTCCAAGATCGATACATCGTGTTGACCTCAACTAAGTCAGTAACTACGACTTGGTCTTGAGTCATAAAAACACATCAAACATATATACATGAAAACATAATACATCATAGATAATAATGGTTAGGTTCAAATCCTTGGGTTAGCTTTATAAATCATGTAAATATAGATGATATCAAACTTCATAAACATATAAATGATAATCATAAATGAGTGTATATAAGCATTTGATAAGTGTATCATCATCTAAATAAGCATAACTGTGAACATATAGTTCTAACCATCATAATGAAAATGTCCAAATAAAAGTCCAAGTATAATCATTCGAGAGGGTATTACATCCTCCCCCCTAGAGTTAGGCTTACTCCTGGAAGCCTACAAATAAATAAGGATAAGGATCTCTAAGTCTAACAACATCCTCCCAAGTGGCTGAGGAATCATCATTGGGGTCCCATTAGACCCTTTCCCAGTCTATGGTGCGACCCCTAAGGGTCAGTGTCCGCTGTTGCAAAATGCGTACCAGCTCTAAAGCCTGCTGCTCATCTGCTACCTATAATGCATTACAATCCAAAACATGAGTCACATTAGGAATATATTTTCTAAGAACTGAAACATGAAAGACATTGTGAGTACGAGCAATGCTGGGTGACAAGGGAAGCCGATAAGCTATTGGTCCTATCCTGTCTAGGACTTCAAAAGGGCCAACAAATCAGGGTGCCAACTTGGAGCCTTTTCCGTAACAGATTGGACTCTTTCATGGGTGCACCCTAAGAAAAAATCTATCTCCAAGAGCCAAGTGTACATCAGTCCTATGAGCATCTGCATATTTCTTTTGTCTATCTTGAGCTGTCAAAATATACTCTCTAATACACTTAACCTGCTGCTCCATATCCTGTAACATCTCTGGACCTAGAAGTACCCTGTCCTCCAAATGATCCCAACGCAAAGGAGTGCGGAATGGACGACCATACAGAGCCTAAAAAGGAGACATGCCTAAGGAACTATGATAACAATTATTATATGCAAACTCCACCAAATATAAATATTCTTCCTACTAGGTCTATTTGTCCATAACATACATTCTGAGCATATCCTCAAGAACTTGATTGACTCGCTTCGTCTGCCCATCTATCTCAGGGTGATAGGCTAAAATAAAGTTGAGTTGAGTCCCTAAAGTGTGCTGAAGTGAAGTCCAGAGAGCAGAAGTGAATACTGGATCATGACCAGATATGATCTTCCTAGGAATTCTGTGGAGTCTCATAATGTCCTTCATAAACACTCTGGCTACTGATGTTGTAGAATAGGAAGAATGGATGGGAGAGAAATGAGCTACCTTGGTAAGTCTATCAACTATTACCATGATAGCATCATGTCTCTGAGGGGTAATTGGAAGTCCCACAATAAAATCCATAGAAATAATGTCCCATTTCCATTCTGGCACAAGGTGAGGTTGCAAAAGACCTGCTGGATGTTGATACTCTGCTTTAACTCTCTGGCATTCCAAACATCTTGCTACAAAGTCTGCTATATCTCTCTTCATTCCTGACCAATATTATAACTGGCGTAAGTCAGCATACATCTTCTTTACTCCAGAATAGGGAGCCTTGTGGCTTTCTGAGAGGATAAGCACATGAAGATCTCCTGACATGGGCACATAAATTCTGTCCTGTTGTCGCAACAATCCTAGGATATCCAAATAATATCCTAAAAAATGGCCTTCCAAGGGTCTTCTCGACTCTATTTCTACCTTAACCTCTTGAAACCAAGAATCAAAAGTGAGAGCCTCCCTGATTCTTTTCTCCAAATCTGTACTTAGGGATAGTGTTGATAAAACATGTATGCACCTGCTCAAGGCGTCTGCCACCACATTCATCTTTCCTTGGATGTACTTAACCTCAAAATCATATTCACATAAAAATTCCATCCACTTTTGTTGTCTAGAATTGAGGTTAGGTTGAGAGAAGATATACTGAAGGCTTCGATGATCTGTTTGGAGTTCAAATTTATGACCCAATAGAAAGTGCCTTCACTTCACTAAGGCATGAACTACTGTTGCAAGCTCCAGATCGTGGGTGGGGTAGTTGAGCTCATGATCTCTAAGATTCCTAGACTCATAAGAAACAACTTGTCCTTCTTGCATAAGAACCGCCCCAATCCCTTCTAGTGAGGCATCTATGCAAACTATGAAGTTTCCTGATGGTTAGGGAACCACCAAGATTGGAGCACTGGTTAATCTTTCCTTCAAACATTGGAAAGCGGCCTCACATTTTTCTGACCAAACAAACTTCTTACCTTTCCTTTGCAAGGAAGTAATGGGATGAGCTATCCGAGAGAACTCTCTGACAAATCATCTATAATAACCAACTAGTCCCATAAAGCTACGAACCTTGAGGATGTTAGTCGGAGTTGGCCACTCCACTATGGCTTGGATTTTGGATGGATCAACAATGATGCCATTTCCTGAAATGACATGCCCAAGATACTTAACCTCGGTCTGAAAGAATTCACACTTCTCTGCATTGGCATAAAGTTGGTTTTCTCTAAGGCACTGCAATACCTGGTGAAGATGAATCTCATGTTCTTCAAAAGTTTTAGAGAACACTAAGATATCATCCAAGAATACTATAAAAAATTTATCCCAGTAGGTTCTGCAAACACCATCCATTAAGCTCATGAATATAGAAGGAGCGTTCATTAACCCAAATGGTACCATGGTGAACTCATAGTGACCATATCTGGTGCGAAAAGCTATTCGATGAATATCAGATTCCTGAATTCTAAGTTGATGATACCCTGACTTGAGATCAATCTTTGAAAATATTTTTTCCCCCTTCATTTGATCAAATAGATCATCAATGTGGGGTAAATGGTACCGATTCTTGATTGTGACTTTTTTGAGTTGACGATAGTCGATGCATAATCAGAGGGAGTCATCTTTCTTCTTCACAAATATTACCAGTGCACCCCATGGTGATACACTGGGTCTGATAAAACCTTTATCCAAAAGCCCTTCCGACTGAAGCTTAAGTTCTCCAAGTTCCTGTGTGGTCATACGGTACAGAGCTTTGGAGATTGGTTCTGCTCCTGAAACTAACTCAATTTGGAAGTCGATGTCCCTCTTAGGTGGCATTCCTATAATTTCCTTGGGAAAAACATCCAAGTACTCCTGTAATAGGGGATGATCTAGAGATACATCCCTACTATCCTCTTGGTCTAAGTCTTCTACTGAGACTACAAACAATTGGCATCCTTTGCGCACACACTTCTTGAGTTGCATTGCAGAAATCATGTGGAGAGAGATGGGTCATTGGACCCTAATAATTTTCTTAGGTTCTCTTGAGTCATCTGAACATTGAATGCTCTTGTTTCTACAATCCAAAGTGGCTTTGTGAGCATCCAACCAATCCATACCCAAAACTACTCCATATGAGCCTAAAGGAATCACTCGGAGATCTACTGAGGTGGAAAAAGGTCCTAGCTCTAACTTGAAACTCTGGACACAAGAGTCAGAGGCTATTCTTGCCCTAGAGGCTAGCCCAACCTACCACCTATCTTCCTGCCTTACTGCCTTTAGCCCACATTACTCTACTAAAGAAGGAGAAATAAAGTAATCTGTTGCTCCTGAATCAAATAGTATAGTGATAGAGATACCCCTTAACAAACCTAGGGTTTTGATGACTAATCCCTGATGATCGGCCTGCTTCTGGTCTAGAGTGGCGAATACTCAGTGAGTTCTACCTGCATCACCTACTGTGGGTTTTGAAGCGGCCTGTCTATAGCTAGCTGTTGGGATAGACTTCTGAGGATAGTTAACTATAATATGACCATGTTGACCACAAGAGTAACACCCTGTATTCTTAACAAAATTCCTTCCCATGGAAGGTGCGCTGGACTGCTGATAACTACCTTGACTAGAGTTCTGAGGCATACTCTGAGCTGGTTGAGAGTTTGGGTATCACTTAGCATGCTACCAGATGCGAGAATTGTTAGATTGAGAACCCCCATTTTTATTATTGTTTCCATTATAATTGTTTTTGTTGTTGTGAAATTTTCTTTTCTGGTGGTTTTGACTTCCTTTAGGAGGATAGTTTTTAGGTCCAGGTGTTCCTTGAGATTGATTTCCCTTGAATCCTGTCCCAGCCTGAGAGGAATTACCTCCATGACCACTTGCTTGACCTCCTAACCCCAAGGCTGCATTTTGTTCCACAATACGAGCCTTGATGATGACATCATTAACTGTATGAGGTTCAAACATTCATACGCTACTGGCCAAGCGACCGTTGAGTCCTCTAAGGAATTATTGAGTCAGCATGGGTTCATCATCCTTATATCCTGAGTATGGATTGAGTTCAACAAAATTTTGCTCATAGTCATCAACTGGCAGTCAACTACCTTAAGTTATGAAACTCTTTGGTTCTTTCTCATCTCCAGTGGTCAGAAAGAAATCTAGCTCAAAAGAGTTCTAGGAACAGTTCCCATGAAAGAGTGGTAATATCTATTTGGAGTTTCTCTTTATCCGTTTCCCACCAAGTGGATGCAAAGTCTCTAAGGTGAATGATTGCAAATCGGGCTTTGATATTGCTACTATAAGGATGCATGGAGAAGAGCCTTTCTAAGTCTAGCAACCAAGTTTCAGTGGTAGATCCACCTTGAGTTCCCTTAAATGTGTTAGTCTTAGTCCTAAGGAGGTCTCGCATGTGAGAAGCACGCAAAGCATCCTCTTCCACTACTTGATCTCTTCTCCTAGGACTCCTTTCCCTTTCTTCATGGTGAGTGTTAGTCTCCCCATGGTGGCCTCTATGTTGTCCTGCATCTAGCCTTTGTAGTATTTGTTGTAAGATTTCTTGTACTTGAGCCCCCTAGAAACCTCTTGATTGATTATTAGATTGATCCCCTCTACCGTCATATTGTTCTTCTTCTTGAGAAATTTCCTGTTGAGATCTAGGAGGGGTGTTTCAGGCACCTCCCCTTCTACTACGGGTTATATGAGGCATCCTTCCATAAGTAACCAAAAGGGTAAGTTTTAAGAGTCCTAATCTAGTTCTAGTTTTAAGTTTTCATTAGATGAGTAACAATTTTAAGAATCATGGGCCAAATTTTCAAGGCCTTTTGGTATCCATGTGGTTGGGTGGTAAATCTTTTATCGAGGTATCATTTGAGGATGCAGTGCTTAAGGATTCATACTTGCATAGTGTTCCAGTTTTGCAGAAAGAAGACTTCTTACTTATCTTTCATTATTTTCAATCAAACGTAAAGTTATGTCATTATTGTAACCTCCCAAGAGGAGATGAATGTAATGTGATATTTATTGTATCTTAAATTGATGTATCTTGTAATGAGTAGATTTAGGGAAAAGAAAAAGGGAAATGTGAACTTTATGTAAAGCGTGTTTGTTGGAAAAGAAAAGGGAATCTAGTAAGTTTTCAAGTTAAGTGGTATATTTTACATTATTGTTGGTTAAGAAAGGATAGTGAATCAAATGTGATGATTTCATAGATGTAATGGCTCAAATTCTTAGATGAATCATTTATATGAGATTAATGCTTTAAATGTTATGTTGAATCTAAAGGAATGCTTAGGGAATATAGATGAATCTAAATGATAGGTTAATCATGGAATGTACAAGCATTTATGTTTCCTCCTAAAAGATCTTCAAATGTTAAGGATATAGTTGGTTTGAAAGTTATTCAAGTTGTTAGTACATTTAACGAATCTTAAATGGATTGTTAATATTCTAGTAGGGAACTATGGAATAAATCTAAGTTAAACTTTGTTTATGTGATTATGTATGTATATCTTTTTAAGTTTAAAAAAAAAATTGATACTTCGTTACATAGGTTTTCTTTCCTAAGAGAATCTTTGTTCTCTTCCCTGGTTCCCTTGCGGGGCATGACACATCACTCTAGAAAGGTTGAATAGAATTCTAATAAAACATTCTAGCATTCACACATTTGAAGATATCATGATTATCTTGTCTTAAATATGCACATTTATGCTTCTTTTCTACCCAACAATTTGAGACATGTTGTCTTACTTTATCACAATTGAAAAAGTTTGCATAATTTATCCTCCTTTTATTTATTCTTCTTCTTCCACTTTCTCAATGGTGTGATTAAATGTTATCTTCTTGATATCCATGTTATTGATTAGTATTAATTGCACATGCATTCAAGTTATCCTTCCGGGGTGGTATAGGATATATGATATCATTATTTTCATCTATACTATAAGTGTGACTATGGAAACAATGAGTTTCTTGATTCCATTTATTCTAAAGTTGGGTTTTCTTATCCAAGAAAACTTATGTCATTTGAATATCCTATTTCTTGTAGATTGCATAATACATATAATTATGTATGTTTGATGTAATTGCACCAATTATTTTCTCTGCTTTGTCTTTATGGAATTCATTTCAGATAGACCCTTCTCTATTACAATATGTGAACCAAATATCCTTAGGATTTTTAAGTTCATTGTATTTTATATTGTTTTGTTCCACTAATTTTTGTACTTTCAATTGTAGGTGTTCAAGGACTTCTATAATTATGTCTTTTTTTGGACCTTCTGTAGGGTTGGGCTTCAATCTAGTATTTCATTGCTAGATCAAATAAAAATATTTATCAAAATTTTTTCATTCAATCCTACCCCAATTTATCTTTCTATAATTTAGAAATGAAGCATTCTATCTTCTACATCTCTATTACTTGGGTTCTTACAATTTTCTATAGATCCCCTTGAGCCTTTTGTCATAGATCTTCATGTTGGTTTAGTTTCTCTTTGTCTTAAATTTATTATATAAGTTAGACCTTTAGTTGGTATTTCTAGAGTTTCAAAGTTGGACAAGGGTAAAAGTACAAACCCGTGTCACACTTTTATGAAGAAAAAGGGTAACAACGCCAAAATTATTCAACTCCAATGACATAAAAGTAGCATTTATGTTTGAAATTTCAAGATGATGTAAATTAATGAAATGTGTAAAACTGGATGAAGTTTACGACTATTATTTTTAAAAAATTATTTGAACAAGAATTGATACATATCTTTTTAATTTTTAAAGTCCATTTTTTAATTGCTGAAAAATGCTAAAACTCAAGGGTCTAGTTCCTGCCAAAAAATTATATGTAAATAATATTTTTTTCCTCTTCTTTCAAAATATGTTTTAGATGACATGTATAGCCAATGCATAAAAAAAGAAATATTGGTTTCCGATGTATATTTTCTCTTTTATAACTATTCAAAGTCAAACTTACTTGAAATTGATAGTTTTCATCTCCGGCCTAATTTCCCCTATCAAATCTACACCATTAAGAAAAAAAATTATATATTCTTGAAGAGAACTATCTCCTCTAGTGTTAAATCTAATTTTTAAATTTTTTTGATATGATTTACTATTTTTTTTCTTTTTTTGAAGTAGCGTCTTCTCGAATGTTAAAATACCCACTTGTAGTATTTGAAATTTTAATATATTAGATATAATGAAAAAACTTTAAAACTTATATGACAATAATCTTGACTCATAGATCTACAAAATGGTATTTTTATTTTTTAAATAAAGTTGAGTTTTGATGGAGAAATCAGTTGTAGAAGTGAGAAATTCTATAATTCTATAAATTTTGATTATTTGGCTGCCACATGGGATACCACATAAGTAGTTTTGGCCGGACCTGGCTCAGACGAACCAGGTTTGGTTGAACCGGGTTCAGTTGAAACCCCCTACATATATAGCACAAATTGTTCATTGATCTAACATATTGCACTTATATTTACTCAATTTGTTTGCTCAATTGGACTTGTTTCAACTGAAACTTGTTTTCCATGTTGACACCACATGGCACCACGTATGTGCCACACACGTTCATCCATACAATATCTGACCAAACCATGTTCGACCGAAAGTACCTTCAGATAGAACCCTTTGGTTGTCATCTACTACGACACAACTTTGTACTTTTACCCACAAGTATTATTTCTTTTCTTTTTGTAGGTGGCTACATCTTGTAGATAGTTTTTCATGTAGCATTCCTCTAAAATCTAATAGTATCTCCTTATCCTTCTTCTTTTACCAAAATTTTCCATACTAATTCCAAGATGAATACATGTTCCAAGGCTTTTGTGTCATCCATTCCAAAGGATGGGGTCCTCTTTTCTAAGTTTCTATGGGCACTTTTGAGTTTTGTCTTGGTTTAATGTCTTGTGTTGTCTTGGGCTTCTATTTTGGTTTACTTTCCATTTTGGCTATATATTTTTTTTCCTTCTTTGTGTTAATATAAGGCCTTGATTCTTTTCATTTATCCCTCTCAAGTTTAATATCAAAATATTTTTTCCTATTATTTCTCTTTAAAAGGTATCTTGCTCAGTTTTCTCTTCTCTTTTCTCTCACTTCTCTTCTATCTCCTGTTTGTTGTGTTCTAGTAATACTTCAACAAATCTCCTACTTTTAGACCTTAAGTGGGATGGGTTCTAGTACAAGGGTTGTGACTCTTCATAATGTTTCTTTTTATTTTTAAATAAAATTTAATTTGTTGATGGCCTAATTCTCTCTCCCAAGGTTAAACAAACTACTAGTGTAATTAAGTTTTTTTTCCTTGGTTAATTGTCACCTAGGTCCCAACTACACTTTACTTAAAGTTACTTAGGGAATTGCATATGACTATTTGAAGAATTTCAACTTGAGGTAGACTTATCATGTTATTACTTTATCATACCCACCTAATGGACTTTTCCACCATTGGTGGTTGATCCACCTTTTGTGGTGTTACCATACTATCAACTATCTACCTTTTCTAGAGTGATAGCTTTTCACACACAATTTTCAAGCAATGCTATCTCAATCATTTGGACTCTTTTTTTTGAGCAATTTATTTTATTTGGGGTAGAATTTTGTGCATTTTGTAATGGTGCAGGATTTTTCTAATTTTGGACATAGATTTGTTTTATAAAATTACATAATCATAATTTTGCAACTTCTAAGGCCTTGTTCAGGCTCATACAAACTCCTTTTAAAGTGTGTTCATTTTGAAAGTGCATGATTTTTTCTATATTCTATAGTGGTACTATCAATTTATAGTGATTATGACAAAAAATGTACTTACAAATTTTGGTTTATTTTTGCAATTACAATGCATAGACCTTAGTTTTATCTTTTGCATAGTAATATAAGTCTCTTATAACCCAATTATGACAATTATAGTCACTGAAATGGAAAGTCCAAGAAAGCAAAAATAAAAAAAAAATGAAAAGAAAAGAATAACATTTTTCTGTATCATTTAATAAAGTTGTATAATAATAAAATATTTTAAAAAAATCTTTAAATAAAGCTTTTTAAATATAAATTGTTGATAAAAATACAATTTTGGGAAAGATATTTTCTTGTCCACCAATAATACCTATTGCGATGATCCATCCTCCAACTAGTAGCTAGCGGGGCCAATTGTTCCTATGTTTTCTTGTCATATTCCAACTAGAGGGTATCAACATTGGTCATTTGTAGGATGTTCTTCGCGACATCATCATTAGTTTCCAATTTTTCATTGTCATTCCATTTTTTTATTCTCTTTCATGAGCTATGTTGTACATGCACTAATATAAAGTGCCATCCTTATGTGTACATTTCCATTGATGACATATTTGATGTAGTCCTCTTGTACATGGTAGATTAGGAAATATCCCATGACACTTCATTCATGTCTCTAATTAAGATTAGAATGTACTAATCTAATAGTTGTGAGTATCCAAATAATAGTCATATTGGTGTCTCCATGTCGATCTCTATCATATTGCAGTGAGAGATTCATCAATTTTTATTCATTGAAATTGATACCTATTTTTGTCACACTTTGACATTCTTGGTGCAACATTTGCTCTATTTTTTTCCAATGGAAGAGTGTTGGTCATAATCTTGGACCATCTTTGTAGGAGATTCTACATTTAGGGGGATTTATGATATTTCTTCTTCTCTCTTATAGTTGGAATTTTTCATTAGATGAGGTTTTATTCTTCTCATACACCATTGAGAGCATCATGAGTTTTTTCCAACTAGGTTTTTCTCTCTTTCTCCATTTTTGAGAAATTCTATTGCATTTGTACATGGGTACCTAACATGCCTCATTGCTTGGACCAATTTTATATTATTATCTTTTTAACTTTATCCCTAAGTTTCACTTAATGGGAGTGTTAATATAATTAAGGTATTTTAACTTAGTTAATTGTCACGTAGGTTCTAATTACACTTTACTTAAGCTTACTTAGGGAATTCCATATGAGTGGTTAGAGAATTTCCACTCTAGGTGGACTTATCATGTTATTAATTTAACATATCCACTTATTGTGGATGGTCTTTCCACCTTTGGTGGATGATCCACCTTTTGTGGTGTTATCAAACTATCACCTATCCTCCTTTTGTGGAGTGATGGATTTTCATGTTGATTATCATGAAATGAGACAATGAAACTTATTACTATCTCATTCACTTCTTTTTACTTACCTTGGCTATATAACCAAGGTGTCTCCTATGTAATAATCATTCCAGTTGAATCGGTTCAATCTAGTTGATCAATTCTATTGCATTCTTAATGAGAATACAACTTATTTTGTCATAATCATTCTCTCTTGTTGTTCTTTTCATTAGGCCTCTAGATCTTGGGTTGCTATATCGATAGCCAGATCTTACACTAGTTTTTACTTATCTTCTTGTTCCCATGATTGACTTATACTCTTATTAACCATTCTTTCTAAATAGTCATCATTCAAGGATAGAACCAAAGCTATAGCATTTAAGAACTCCCTAAACCTATCATCTAACTTAACTATTACACTAAATAAAATTGGTTTCTACTTAGGGTTTATAAAAGGTTTCAATAGAGTAGGAGCCTTAATATTACAACTTTCCTCTGATGACAAGCTTTTAGTGCAATGTTTGTTTATTGATCTTTTTAAAACTACTTGATAAAATTATAGTTTCTTTTAATATAAAACTCATTTCATCCTAGGTCTTCTCCTTATGCTTTCTATTATATTTTTCTATTTTTTTGTCAGGACCCACATTGGCATGCTTACTAACACCCCCAATAGTGTGCTCTTACCTTCATTTTTTGTGATCTCCATTTTTTTCTAGTGTCTCTCTTCTTCCTATGTCACATGCCTTTTTCTTATGTCTTCACCATTTGGGATGGCTATTTTCTCTTTCCTCTCAAGGTCAAGTTTCTCTTTGGTTTCTCTTAAATTTATTTTATTTCCTTTGGCCATGGATGTTTTTGGTTCTGTATTGAATTAAGCCTTTATTATTTCTATAAGATCTGGTTATATGAAGGTATCCACCCAAGATATAGATGCCAAATGGAAATAAAAATAAAAACAAATAACAATGAAAAGAATAAATTGAATTCTCACGAAGAATGCTATATAATTGATCAACTAGATTCACTTCATTGAATCGAATAGAATTTGCACAAAGGAGACCACTTAGTTAAATAGACCAAGGTGAGACCATAAGAGGGAATGATATTATGAAAAGTATCATAATATTATTACATGATAACCAAGAGATAGCTTATCACTCACCTAAGGTGGAGTACATGTCCAATAAAGGTAGGTCATCCTCCAAAGTGGAATGAAGTATGTACAACATGTTCACTAAAGGTGGAAGGTGATAAAGTGATAAGTGTACTAAAGGTGGAGTCAATACATAAAGTGGAATTTTATAACATGATTTAACACCACCTAAATTGGAAATGTTCCTAAAAGTTCATATGTCATCCCTAAGTAAACTTAACTAATATACTTGTCTATGTGCTAGGAGAATAACATACTAGGTACAACAATCAAACAAACCAAATAGTTTCCCATGATAGTCACTTGTCAACTTTTATTAATAGTCACATCATTTCATCGGTCTCTTTGGACCTATTTCCCCTTTCCATTTCCCTTCCCCTTGACACATAATCCCCTCTTAGAGGGTAGAAGTCAAAATAATAGTATTAGGTTTTATCATATCTATTTCATCATTTTCCTTTAGTTTCTTGGTCCACTATAAGATTAAAATTAAAAACATTCCTAGTAAACCTTAGTAGAAACTAACCAAGGTTCGAACAATGGAACCAATGTTAGCAACAAATATAAGGGATGAAAATAAGAGTTTTAACCCTAATGATTTCTTATGTTGTAGTCTTCTACCCTGATCTCATTCCTATTGAGGCTACACAAAAGGGTATTCAGATGTAGGATAAGTTATAAACCAACAAACTAATATCCTACACACTATAATAGAGTAAAATCAAAAGTATTTTTTATTCAATACATTTAATCCCGAATTGCATTCTTTATATCTACTTATCTAATTCACCATTTATATTCATCTAATTATACTATTCCAATAAATCTTACTGGTGAATATATCTCCTTGTATACTTATAGTTACAAAAGGGGACATGACCCTTAGATAGCATCCTTATACTACATTTTATGTTCCAAAGGTCTTATTTTTTAGTCTTCTTTCTAGTATGATATGGTAGTTTCTCTCAATACATACATCTTTGCTATTTTTTCTGGCCCACAACTTGCAACAAGAAACATGGAACACATTTGAAACATCCTCATATCTCTATAGTTATTGTTATCTCCAATCCAAGTTCTTCATTCCATCTCACATATTTAGTACAATATCAACTTTCAAAATTTCCTTTCATCCAATTGTAATTCTTTCAATATGATACAAGAGCATCTCGGGTTCTTAGCAATCTTGTGTCACAAAAAAAACCAAGTTTGAGTTGTTCAGTTTTCTCGGTAGTTGCTCGGTTCCTTCATTGACCAAGTTGGCTCGGTAGTTGCTTGGTTCCTTCTTTGACCGAGTTTTTTGGTTAATTTTCCAAGTTATTTCCTGGTGCTTAGCAACCTCACTTTCTGAGTGGTTTATTTTGATTTCCTATTGAGGCTGAATTATGCATTAAATTTTGGTCGCAGAGTTAATATTGGTATCGATCATTGGGAAGCATGTGGACTTAGATATGGTCGTTCCTTTCTCCAATGATGGATCTTAAGGAAGACTTGTTTCGGTAGCCTCTTGTATAAATTTAGTTGTTGTTCATAGTTTTTAGGGGGAGGCATGAGTAGCAGATCAATAGTAGTAGATCAGTTTAGAAGATAGAAGATAGTTTCTGAAGGATGAATCCTCGCATGTTGGAGGACTGTTGTAATTGAATTTGAATGTAATTGGCCATAACTAAGAAGGCCTTATAGCTCAACATGTATGAGGTTATTTGATGAATAATATATGATGATCTATTCTGCATTCTCTCTTCCTTGTTGTGTATTTTCTTCCACTTGTGTGATCTCTCCAAGGGGGTTGTGATTAAGGTGTGACTTTTGGCCCTTCATCCTGCCCTGCCTTGCGTCAGGTGGTATCAAAGAAAAGTTGAGATCTAGATCTAGATTTTTGAATCTAGGTTAAGGTTTCCTTGTTAAAAAATAGTTGATATTTGTTGTAGGGTAGAAGATTGTGATTTGGCCTGCAATTGCAGAGGGTTTTCAAGATGGTTTATGGAAGGCGAGATGCAGATTTAGGATTAGCAGATATGTTAAGAAATTTTTTTGCTAGGTTAGAAGCTATTGAGACAGCCTAGTGCCGAGGAAGACATCTTGAAGATGTTAGTGATGAAGAAATTGAAGAGGAACAAGGTGAAGTTGAACCTGCACCTATGATGGATCAAGGTGAGGAAAGATTGTTGAAGGCATTGACAAATCCGAAGTCTATACCACATTTCAATCCTCCTGAGTACAATGGAAAGTTAAATTCAGATGAATTATTGGATTGGATCACTAAGATGGAGAAGTATTTTGAGTATGAAAATGTCCTTGTGGAAAAGAAGGTGAATATTGCAAGAAAAAAGTTGAAGAGTCATGCATCCTTGTGGTGGGAGCATCTAAAATTGGATAGAAAAAGGAAAGGCAAAGATAAACTCAAGGTATGGAATAAGATGGTGAATAAGTTGAAAGGAAATTTCTTACCATGTGATTATCATATTAACCTAGTTAGGCAAATGCAAAGTTTGATACAGAAAGATAGCTCGGTAAAAGATTATATTGAGGAATTATATAGATTAGCTATCAGATATGGACATGATGAAGATGAAGTGGAAATAATTTCTAGGTACTTGAATGGGTTAAGAATTTCCATCCAAGAGGAAATCAATTTGGTTAAGTTGGAAAAAATTGAAGAAGCTTATTGGTTTGCCTTGAAAGTTGAGGATAAATTAAACAAAAGACATGAGAAAAGACAAAGAGGAAGAGGTGGTAGATTCCCAAGAGGAAGAGGTAGATCCTATGGTGAAAAAAATAGATCTGATCAAGTAAAAACAAATCCGGATAAAGGCAAGACCAAGTGGAAAGGTGAAAGTTATTCTAGAGGAAGAAGCTGTTAGAAGTATGAAAAAATGAAATGAAGTTAAGGAAAGAACCCAAGAATGTGTAACACAAGAAGGAATTTCACCATAGAACAAGAATGAGATAATGCTTCAATATCAATCACCAACATGAGAATGCTCCAAGAATTCAAACAATGAGCCAAGAGATTTTTAAAGGGGATAGCAAAGAAAACCCCTTGTGTGTAATATGAATGAGGTGAAAAAGAGCCTAAAGAGAGAGAGAATTTGAGCAAGAAGCTCAATACAATCACTAGTAAATTTTAGCTTATTTTTCAACGAGAATTAGTCAATTTTTAGATGACAATTGGTCGACTAAATGACCATAATTGTTGTCAAATTTTTTTCGTTGATTATTCGACACAAAATGCCATCGTCAAAATTGTGACATCTATAGCGGTTGAATTATTGGTGGACCCACTATCAAAATAATCACTTCAACCTAGAGGAATTATCAGCTATTCCTTTCATCTATGCGACCAATGTTGGTTGAAATTGCGAGGACTTATGGTCGGAATAGTCGTAGAGTGTATAGCATTCTCACTGAAATGATAAAACAATGGTGTTCGGAATTACGACGAGGGTTGGTTGAAAAAGCAATAGAAAATTTAATTATATATATATATATTTCAAATTAGGCATAGCAATTAACTTTTAATTCTTTACAAATAGTCACTTCTCTGCTCATGAAGACATAATCTGGTGTTTATATTATTAAAATCTTTATTCAATGCAACATTGATAGGAAAAAAATTCATTGATTGGTATTATAAGTTTTGATCATTCCATGTACTGATTATATTGTTTTGAAGTCTTAAAATCAAATAATTTCAGTCCTTTTATTGACTGTTCTTGTACAGTGCTTGGCGTGCAAAAAATCTTTGTCTGCAAGTTTTGATCATTCTATGTACTGATTATATTGGTTGGATATCTTGTTATTAGTTGAAAGTGAGTATCATGATTCTAAACATTAAGATTTATATGAGAAACATCAAGTTTCATGATAATTTTCATGATTAATTTTCTTGATACGGTAGATTCATTCAATGGGTTTTTCACCAATTCATGGTGTTCATTATTCTAACACTAGACATCATTGTCCTTGGGATAATCTCACTATTTCAAAGATATGAGATCTTTTCATTGCTATCAAAAAATAGATCTAAACATATGTTTAAGAGGAGAGTAGTCACAGTGAAAAAAATAGAGATCAACATATAGAAGTAGGTGTTTTTGACCATTGAATCTACGTCATTGGTTTAGTTTGAGCTTCACTTGGTTTCAAGAATAGTTTAATATTCTCTACTTAACAAGGCCAACCACGTGAAGGTGGAAGCTCATTTGGCCCCTCCCCCCCTAACATCACTCTAAATTCCCCATTAACATCTAATAACATTCATTCATTCTGGCCTCCACTGCATATATGTCTTCTCATAATCTAAAAACTCTCCATCATTGATTCTCATCAATGTACGAATAAAATTGTGACAGAAATGCTTAATCCCTAATTCAATCTTTGACGAATATAATTATGACAGAAAACTTAAAGAATATGGAAAGCTCACAATGTTTAGAGACACACTTGACTCCAAGTGCCATGTACAAAAAAAATAATTTGTCCAATTTGGATAGTAAGTCTAATTTAACTATATATATATATATATTTGAAAATTGACACAATAAAAAGCAACATCGTAATGAAAATTGAAAATTACAACTTCCATTATTTAGCGTAAGTTTTAGATGCAACTCCCAAATTTTGCATACATAGATGTTGGCAAGTGATCCTTCTTAGTTGTTGTTGTTGGTATGTATTTTAATCTAAAACAGTAGCAGCTAAGAAGGATTACTTGCCAAGATCTATTGAATACAAGGTACTCCAACCATTTCCATCATGATAACTCTCCATCATTGATTCTGATCATCATTGATATTTTTATATGAACATTGGGGCTTACACTTTCATAAAAGGTAGGTGAAACATTAACAAATCTATTTTCTTGAAGTTTGCATTTATGAATAAAATACAATATGCTCTTGTGTGATCCAGTATGATCTTGTATGATCCCAAACCTACAAGGAGAAAAAGGTATGGTGTCAAATGTGTTATCAAGCACTAACCAAATGATCACTAGCACATTTCGTGCATAATGAGAAACAATATCCAAAGTTTCTAAATTCTGAGAAGAGGTATGAGTGGAGGCCAAAGAAGGGATATTTGTGAAGGTTTTATAGAGCTTCTCCTTAAATTATTGAGCTTCTCTTTGTTTTGAGAATAGTTTAACATTCTCTACTTAACAGGGCCAACCACGTGAAGGTGGAAGCTCATCTGGCCCCTCCTAGGAGCCTCTTATGACCCTTTACGGCATTTTAAGACCTCTAAGGTGTATTCTTAGGGATTGTAAAGGGTCATAAGGGGTCCTGGGACAAAAAAGCTGAGAAACATAAATGTAGGCATCATGGTCACAAGTTTTTGGAAACACAACATAATTGAGTGGTATACCCAGATGATGCAACACAACCACTACTCCTCCAGTTTGAAGTCAACACTGCAGGATCCAAAACCCATAGATCTAAGGAATAAATTTAGAGAGTGAAGGAGGAGGGACATGAAGATCAAAATAATATAGGGAACCTGTATTATTTTGGTCATTAGGACCCTCCTCCGCTCTCTAAATTTATTCCTTATCTATGGTTTTTGGATCCCGTAGTGTCAACTTGGAACCGAAGGAGTGATAGTTGTGTTGAATCATCTGGGTATACCATTCAATTATGTTGTGTCTCCAAAAACTTGTGACCATGATGCCTACATTTATGTTTCTCAGCTGTTGTGATATCTACATTTATGTTTCTCAGCTGTCGTGTTTATGTGCATGTTCTTTAAGTGTTTGGCTTCTCTCCCTCGCATCCAAAATAAGATTTTCCTACTCTAAATCGAGAATGCACGTGCAACAGGTATGTATGTTTTATGAAACACCTATCCACAACAGAATGGGAAGACATCATTCTAGCCTGGGCATGGATCCTTCGACAATTAGCTCGATAATAAGGTTAATTTTTAATTTTGTTTAATTTTATATTGAAAATCATAACGAAGTCATAAACAACAAAAAAGTTTATGAGTTTATCAAAATATGTCCAATGTATCTACTTGAAATTCTAAAAAAAAATTTAGTATCTACAATAGCCCTCTGTTAACCACATTTACACATATGGTCCCAACAAAGTAGTGCACAAACTACACAAAGAAGGCATCGTAGAAATATGATTTCTTCTTTCACCATTGAAGCAATATTGGCGGCACTAGCTGCCTCTCGAGCCTTGCACAAGTTGCACTCATTTTCTACATCAGGTATAGATGTAGATGGGGTAGATGTAAATGTGGTTTCATTGACCCATCGAAAGTACTGACATCCACTATTTCCTTGCAATATCAAATGTACATCAATTCTTCATAAAATGATTAGTTGTCACATTATTTTTAAACATAAAATATAATTACGTATCCATTCCTTTTTCCTATTTGGGCAAACCCAAAATTGAAGCCCATGATTACTTGTTGTGCGTGACGTCTTTAACATGCATGGGCCAACACCACATTGACACATATGCACATTGACTGAAGTCATCGACGCTATTTCGACAAATATTTCATTATCACAAATATTGCATTGTCATTATTTTGTTCATTCATACTAATTATAATTACAATAAAAAGAAACATATTAATGTAGACTTGCACATTTTTTAGCTAAGTCAAAGTCTTTGGTTTAAATTACTAGACACTCAAAAAAAAATGACAAACCAAAGACAACCATGCAATAAAAATCAATTACTAAGGAACCAAGGAACTAATTATAATTTCAATAAAAAGTAACATACTAATGTAGACAAAATCTCAAATGTGAAGACATCTTTCTAGCCTGGATCTAGATCCTTCGATAATTAGCTTCATAATAAATGAAGTAGATGAGAGCTAAGCAATTAGATTCCTAAGAAAAATCTCATAAATCTCATAAAATCTTCCTGTGCCCTTTGTGCATACCTAAATGATATATTTGAAACAAGGGTAAAGCTAAAAGAAGTTAATTTTGCATCACAGTTTGTAGTTGTTGCAGCAGCAGAGCATCAGGCGCCGCCTTCAACACAATATGATCATCACTAGACATGTCTGTATGTTTTATGAAGTATGGTTGTTGTATGAATTTGAAGTAGATGACTTACCACTAAAGGTACTAAGGAAACAAGAATGACAACTACAATGACCAAACTTCATAAAACATACAGACATGTCTAGTGATCATATTATGCTGAAGGTGGTGCCTGATGCTCTAGTGCTGCTGCAAAAACTATAGAATGTGATGCAAAATTAACTTCTTTAAGCCTTACCCTTGTTTCAAATATATCATTTAGGTACGCACAGAGGGCACATGAATTTGGGTACACATAGTTCATTTATGAGATTTTTCTTGGGAAGCTAATTGCTCAGCTCTCATCTACTTCATTTATTATGAAGCTAATTGCCGAATGATCCAGGCCCAGGATAGAAAGATCAAAACTTATAATACCAATCAATGAATGCTTTCCCTATTAATGTTGCATTGAATAAAGAGTTTAATAATATAAACACTAGACTATGTCTTCATGAGTGGAGAAGTGACTGTTTGTAAAGAATTAAAAGTGTATTGCTTGGTAGTTCATTACATTGTCTTCTTTAACCATACACACCTCCCCACAACTTCTAAGACTCCACTCCCATAAGACTCCTCTCCCATAGTGATAGAAGATAGATCCATTTTGTGCATAACCTAAAGTCATCGTATTCCATGAGAGTGCATCTTTTGAGAATTTTTTTTTGAACATTTCAAGGGACCAGTAGTTCTACAATTAAATCATCATAACTTTCCCATTACTTAACCATCACACATGGCACAGACTATCTTCAAACTGACAATACATTGCATGTGTAGTACAAAACTATTATTAATTGGCAAATTAAATGCAGATAATTACTAATAGATTAAGCATATTATTACTATGCTTAATGTTCCATTTAAATGCTAGTATATAAAGAAGACAATCAAAAGACAATGAAGATTTGTCTGACCAATAGTCTACAAAATTAGACCTTTATTTGGCTAGGTCAAATCTTCATTCATGCTAGCAGTCTATCCAATTGTAACAATCTTAAGTTTTTGTTAATATATGGAAATCCCATGAACTCTAAGGGCCCAATTCATCCAACAACTTGATCCCACATGATTTTTGTCTGCTTTTGCAGTCGAGTTTCATATTGTCTAGTTGAATACATAGGAAATATTCAACCTAGGGCATCATTATTAAAAAATAAAACTAACCTTCCCAACTCTGAGCTTTTGAACTCTTATACAACATTTCCTTAACTCACCTTTCACACAGCGGCATTGAAACCCAATGGTGAAAATGTGAGTTAGGGCCACATCTTCCAACAAAGATTGTTTTCACGCCAAGAACTGTACATGAACAGTCAATAAAAGGACTGAAATTATTTGATTTTAAGACTTCAAAAAAATATAATCAGTACATGGAATGATCAAAACTTATAATACCAATCAATGAATGCTTTTCCTATCAATGTTGCATTGAATAGAGAGTTTAATAATATAAACAACAGACTATGTCTTCACGAGCATAAAAGTGACTGTTTGTAAAGAATTAAAAGTTTATTTCTTGGTAGTTCATTACATTGTATTCTTCAACCATAAACACCTCCACACAAGAAGGAATAAAACCAAACCATAGGATGGTCTAGGAATTTAGAAGACATCCTTTATTACAAAGCAAAACAAAATATAGAATTCAAGTCCAAAAGAAAAATTGAATGGCCTAGGTGCCCTGCACTAATACACCCCACATGCAAGTCAATATTCTAAAGCCCTTGAATCCAAGAAAATGTAAGTCAATAACACCAAATATATGACTTAGAAGTCTTGTGAAGAGTCTTGGTGAGTTTAAGCCTTTTGAAGGAATTTAGAAATATCAATGTTGCATTGAATAGAGAGTTTAATAATATAAACACTATACTCTATCTTCACGAGCAGATCACATTGACCAATACACCCCCATCCCACCATCCACACCCATCCACTCATGTCAAGATCTTGTGAATCCAAGAAAATGTAAGTCAATAACACCAAATATATCACTTAAACTCACCAAGACTCTTCACAAGACTTCTAAGTGATATATTTGGTGTTATTGACTTACATTTGCTTGGATTCAAGGACTTTAGAATATACTCCAAAAGTGATTATGTAACGAAGGAAGTGAGAGAGAAGGATATTGATTTAGGTAAATGGATATTTCAACATGATTTTGGACAAGATCTTTACATGAGTGGATGGGTGTGAATGGTGGGATGGGGGGTGTATTGGTGAGTTTAAGCCTTTTGAAGCACTTAAGAAATATTGAATACATCATTGCTTGCCAACTATTTGACAGAGCCTAGCAAATCATTGGTTCTTCAAGACAAAGATTGTTTGCACGACAAGCACTGTACATGAATAGTCAATAAAAGGACTAAAATTATTTGATTTTAAGACTTCAAAATAATATAATCAGTACATGGAATGATAAAAACTTATAAGACCAATCAATGAATGCTTTTCCTATCAATGTTGCATTGAATATAGAGTTTAATAATATAAACACCAGATTGTGTCTTTACAAGGTGATCACATTGACCAATACACCGCCCATCCCACCATCCACACCCATCCACTCATGTCAAGATCTTGTGAATCCAAGAAAATGTAAGTCAATAACACCAAATATATGACTTAGAAGTCTTGTGAAGAGTCTTGGTGAGTTTAATCCTTTTGAAGAACTTTAGAAATATTGAATACATCATTGCTTTCCAACTATTTGACAGAGCCTAGGAAATCATTGGTTCTTTAAGACAAAGATTATTTGCATGCAAAGCACTGTACATGAACATTCAATAAAAGAACTAAAATTATTTGATTTTAAGACTTCAAAACAATATAATCAGTACATGGAATGATCAAAACTTATAATACCAATCAATGAATTCTTTTTCTATCAATGTTGCATTGAATAGAGAGTTTAATAATATAAACACCAGACTGTGTCTTCATGAGCATATATCATTTTCTTGGATTCAAGGACTTTAGAATAGACTCCAAAAATTTAAAGTAGCCAAGTCAAGGATGAGGGGAGCTTCTCTAACTTGGTGGAAGTTTGTACAAAATGAAAGAGAAAAAGAGGGGAAGATTCCTATTTCCTCTTGGAAGGGGATGGTGATAAAAATCAGAGAGACCTACCTGTCAGATGACTATGAGGTACAATTATACAAGAAAAGGAAAAACCTAAGGAAAAAATACCTAGAGGTGAGCGCCTATATAGAGGAGTTTCACAAGCTATGTATTAGGTCTCATGTTATGGAAGAAGAAAGCCTAAAAGTGGATAGATACCTAAGTGGGTTAAAGTGGAATATACAAGAGGAAATAAGCCTCTTGAGCCCAAGAACGATTCATCAATGCTATAAAGTTTCTCTTAAAGTGGAGGAGAAGATTAAGAAGAACCATGAAACAAGAAACATAGGTAGGGGTAGAGGAAGAGACGATAGAGGTCATAGAGGATGATTTGGACGAAGAAATTCAAAACAAAGAACCCAAGGTGAGACAGTTCACAAAACAACAAGGGGACTCAACCAATGATAGAGGTGGTTATAATAGGGGTAGAGGCTCAAGAAAAATTTTCAGAGGGAGATCTAGTGGCCAAGGAAGAATATCTTATTTCTCTTCAATGAAGTGTTACAATTGTCATCAGTTTGGGCATCTTGCATATAGATTTTTTGAGAAGAGTTCTTCAACTCAAGGTAAAGAAAAAAGAGTAAGTTATGTTCAATAAGAGACCTCAATTAACAAGATTTCTGAAGTGGAATTGGATTCAGAGGTAGGAGACATTATTATGTTTAGAAGGACTCTCATCAAATAAAAAATCAAAGATGAACCAAGCCAAAGAAGGTCTCTATTTAGAATCAAGTGCAAAATCTTAGGTAAGGTTTGCAAGATTATTATTGATTCATGCTCCACTAATAATATAGTTTCTAATGAGGTAGTTAGAAAACTTAATTTGCAAAGAATCCCACATACTGACCCCTATAGGGTCACTTGGTTGAATAAGGGACAACATGTGTTAGTGAATGAGCAAGCTTGGTTGAAATTCACCATAGGGAGATATAATGATAGGGTGTTGTGTGATATCTTACCCATGGATGATTTCCATCTTTTATTGGGAAGACCTTTGTAGTTTGACATGTAGGCCATTCATGATAGAGACAAAAAATATTAATCTTTCAAGAAGGATGGAGTCACATAAAAATTCAATCAATCATAGAAGAAGGAGAAGTAAGATCAGTAGGACCTAATGTGATCTTGGTAGAAGAAAAAAGTTCTTGAATACACTAGAGGAAGGTGAAGGAGTGGGATTTTATTTAGTGTTCAAACCTAAAGATGAGAAGGTGGACAAGAAGGTAGAACTACACATACAGGTGCAAAGGCTATGAGGTCAATACAAGGAGATAGTTAGTGATGGACAAACTTCTACCTTACCTCATAAGAGAGCCATTAGCCATCAAATAGACTTCATTCCAGGAGCCTCACTCGCAAACAAAGCTTCCTATAAGATGAACCCACAACATAATAAAGAAATTAAAGGACTTCATAGGTAATGTGTTGTGGTATATCTTGATGGCATCTCAATTTTCAGCAAGAGTAAGGTTGACCATTTGATGCATTTGAAAATTGTGTTACAAAGATTGCATGAGGAAAAGCTAACCATAAATTTGGATAAGTGTGAGTTCATGAAATAGGATTTGGTGTACCTTGGATTTGTTATATCATAAGGGAAGTTGAAAATGGATACTATCAAGGTGGATGCAATAGTAAATCGGCCTACACCTAAGTCTTCTATAGAGGTAAGAAGCTTCCATGGTTTGGCATAATTTTATAGGGAGTTCATTAGGCAGTTTAGTGAGATATGTGCACGAGTCCTAGACAACATAAAAGGTGGAATGAAAGATAAGTTTTAGTGAAATGAATAGGCAATCAGGGGTTTTGAAACCTTGAAGGAGAAGATAGCCACACAACCTATCTTGGAACTACCTAGTTTTGAAAAAATATTCACTATTGCATGTGATGCCAAAAATATTGCTATAGGAGAAGTTCTAAATCAGGAAGACAAACAAATGGATTTCCATGAAAAGATAAGTGATGCCAAAAATAAATACTCCTCATATGACTTGGAGTTGTATGCATTATACCAAGAACTAAGAAAATGGAGACACTACCTCCTCCCTAAAGAATTTGGGGTATATATAGCCAATCAGGCTTTGAGCTTCCTAAACTCTCAAGAAAAGCTAAGCCACAAACATATGAAGTGGGTAGAGTACATGCAAGATTATACTTTCATAATCAAGCATACAAAAGGAAAAAAAAAAACAAAGTTGCAGACGCTTTGAGTAGAAGGCTTTTGACAGTCCAAGAGGTACAATTAAGGAGCATTGGTATAGACAATTTCAAATAATTTTACTTGGATGATGAAGACTTCTCAGCTCCATATAAGGTATGTAAAGAGTTTCAAAATTATATTCACAATGATTACTCTGATTATACTCTTCAAGAAGGTCTATTATTTATGAGAGGACTACTTTGTGTGCCTAGAGGCTCAATGAGAGAGAACCTAATCCAAGAGAAACAAAATGGGAGTCTTAGTGGTCATTTTGGGATAAATAAGACTCTAGAATTGGTTCAGAGGTACTACTACTAATATTATTGGTGAGTTTAAGCCTTTTGAAGCACTTTAGAAATATTGAATACATCATTGCTTGCCAACTATTTGATAGAGCCTAGGAAATCATTGGTTCTTGAAGACAAAGATTGTTTGCATGCCAAGAACAATACAAGAACAATCAATAAAAGGAATGGAATTCTTTGATTTTAAGACTTCAAAACAATATAATTAGTACATAGAATGATCAAAACTTATAATACCAATGAATGAATGCTTTTCCCATCAATTTTGCATTGAATAGAGAGTTTAATAATATAAACACAAGACTGTGTCTTCACAAGAAGATCACATTAACCAATACACCCCCCATCCCACCATCCACACCCATCCACTCATGTCAAGATCTTGTGAATCCAAGAAAATGTAAGTCAATAACACCAAATATATCACTTAAACTCACCAAGACTCTTCACAAGTCTTCTAAGTGATATATTTGGTGTTATTGACTTACATTTTCTTGGATTCAAGGACTTTAGAATATACTCCAAAAGTGATTATGTAATGAAGGAAGTGAGAGGGAAGGATCTTGATTTAGGTCAATGGATATTTCAAGATGATTTTGGACAAGATCTTGACATGAGTGGATGGGTGTGGATAGTGGGTGTATTGGTGAAGAGTCTTGTTGAGTTTAAGCCTTTTGATGCACTTTAGAAATATTGAATACATCATTTCTTGCCAACTATTTGATAGAGCCTATGAAATAATTGGTTCTTCAAGAAAATGGTTATTTGCACGCCAAGCATCGTACAAGAACAGTTAATAAAAGGACTGAAATTATTTGATTTTAAGACTTCAAAATAATATAATCAGTACATGGAATGATCAAAACTTATAATACCAATCAATGAATGCTTTTCCTATCAAAGTTGCATTGAATAGAAAGTTTAATAATATAAACACTAGACTGTGTCATCACGAGCAGATATCATTTGCTTGGATTCAAGGACTGTAGAATATACTCCAAAAGTGATTATGTAAAGAAGGAAGTGAGAGTGAAGGATCTTGATTTAGGTCAATGGATATTTGAACATGATTTTGGACAAGATCTTGACATGAGTGGAAGGGTGTGGATCTAGTGCAACTTCCCACCTTATATCACCTCCTTCAACACTCCTTTGCTCATGAACTATGCCAAAATGAAATAAAATGAAATGTCCTAGTAGGTGGGATATATTTATAAAATTTGACTTGCAAATAACTGTAACCCGGCTAGATCATTTAAATTCATCAATGTTTTGGCTTTTATTTTCCGCACTTTCATGATATTCAACCACTAATTCAATATTTTTTTACAATGAAACCAAAAGTAGCATCGATTTAACCTTGAACTCAATTGATGAGGAAACAAAGAACCCACCCTTAGTTGACTGGTTTCTCTGTATCTCTATAAATTCATGAGCCACTTCTAATGGTGTTCATGCCACTTCTAATGGTGGCATGAACACCATTAGAAGTGAAGAGATTAGGGTTTCAAACTCATGACAAATGAAAACAATTTGAAAAAAAAAATGTACCCTTCATTAAGCAAATGCCAAAAAAATCAATTCTCTTACCAAGGCTACAATGAAATGGTTGAAATCGAATGCCTATTCCTCTTGATGTATGCTTGGGTTTGAGAATAGTAATTTGGAAGAGAAGGAGATGCCAGAACTTACAGGCTAGATGCATATAGGGGGTGTCAACATACAACTTCCGTCCTTATACCCTCCTTCACCACTCCTTTTATCGCGGACTATGCCAAAATAAAATAAAATGAAATGTGCCGGTAGGCGGGATATGTATAAAATTTAACTTTTTTTTTTACTTATATTCCCGTGTTGGTCAAAATTGCAACCACTCTTTAGGGTCGTAATTCCGACCAACACGGGAACAGAAGTAAAAAAAATCAAAATTTTCTTCTATAAACTAACCATGGAAAATTATTTTATAACTTGGTTGGAAATGTTGGTCTAAAAAGTGGGTCAAATGTACTAGTGAATAATGAGATAGCTAAGGAAAGAAGAGAGAAAATTGTGTGAAAGAATGTGAGAAAATTGTATCAAGTGTGTGGAGAAGCATCTCTTAAGTAGAGATGAGTGAAGGTGTTTTCATGTAACTTCCATGTGAATGAATTCCACATTCATACTAAGTGTGTGTCAAGTGTGAGCATCCTCATAAAGAGGAATAAACTAATTTCCTTATTAAAAGAATTACAAGAAATGAGTTGTCCTCCCACTTGGACTAGAAGATAAAATTACATGTAGAGATTCCATAGGAATATCCTAAATTAAATAAGAGGATGATACCTTGGTTTATCTTCAGATTAAATAAAACAACCAAGGAAAGATTACTAATTCTAACACCCCCCTTTAATCTTTACTTGGGGCGATTACATCAATGGGTATTAAACCCAAAATTTACAAAAATCTACAACTTGATCTTCAATATAAGGAAGAGATGTATTGTCTTCAAATGTGCAAGTAGTCTGCCATATGTTGTACATGCATCTTTTGTAGAGCCAAGAGAAGTGGATGGTTCCTTTAAATGTGTTCAAGTGGAAGAATTTCCACATCTTTAGGTAGACGTGTGATCCATAGGATTTGTGTGAATGAATTGATGTCTTGAATTTTCCTTGAAGGATCACCTGAAACATAGAACAAGGAACAAGAACAAAAGGCAACTATCCACAAGTAGAATATCATATAACATTCAAGTTAGTGAAACTATGAAAATTTTGCATGAGATTTTATAAAAAAAGAAAAGGAGCTAAAATGAAATCAAGATAAACCAAATGGTCAACAATCCACTCTCCTATATCAAAATAAACATACTAATGCACAAAAGACCACAAACAAGGCCAACTAACAAAATTTGCATCAACACCGCATCGATCTCATCAATCTCATTAATGAGTCATCACTGCAAGTATATGGGTGATCAGTCCACAACCTGCATGACTCATGATCTAAGTAATGAAGTATGCAAACTCATCATCACATTAGTAAGTTTACAAAGAGAAATGTGAGAGACAAAATTATAATTCAAGTAGGACATCAAGAACCATAATCAAGGAGACATAATAATCTAAACAATCATTAACCAAAAAAATATAGACATATGCTAAATAATAATTTGAACTAAGGATTAAGAGAGAGAAAAAAAATATTTCCTTCCATGTATAAGAGATATCCAAAAAAATTTAGGAAAAAGTTCAAGAGCACCATCCTCACAATGAGGAAAAAAAATAACCAATGGAACAAGTTGATAAACATCAAATGAGTAAGTGCATCCCCGTGCAACTTACAAATGGAACAAGTTGATAAACATCAACTGAGTAAGTGCATCCCAGTGCAACTTACAAATGGAACAAGTTGATAAACATCAACTGAGTAAGCGCAACCCAGTGCAACTTACAAATGGAACAAGTTGATAAACATCAACTAAATAAGTACATCCCAGTGCAACTTACAAATGGAACAAGTTGATAAACATCAACTGATTAAGTGCATCCCAGTGCAAATTACAAATTAAAATAATTGATGAAATGGAAGTTATAAACGATGCAACTAAGTGCATAACAATAGATCATATAAAATATGAAAGCAAGTAATGCCCAATAATTAGCCACTGGAGATGAAACTAAGTGCAACTAAGTGCATAACAATAGATCATATAAAATTAATAATTCAATATACTAAAGAAAGAAATGCACCCTGAAGATGCACCATACCACTTTAAAAGGGCAGGTAACATTACAATGAATTGTAAATGCATGACGGGATTGATTACCATTATCCTCCTTAGAATTAGATGGTTGATTCATGGGCCTTTTATCCTTTTTCTTTTTAAAACAGGTATTAGTAACATGACCGTCTTTCCCACAATAGGTGCAATGGGGTCTTTGATGATTTGAGTTATGATTGTTATTGTGATTATTTCTACCATTATGATGGGTATTGTTATGATTATATTATAATTGTTATGATAATTATTATTATTAGAGGTATTATTATATGAGCTATGACTTTGATTTTGATGCTTAGACATTAAGGCATGTTCAGAAGATCTAAGAGTACCAAATTGTAATAACTTAGCTTCCTCTTGACATAAAAGATTTTGAAATATGCCATAGGCTAACTGAGGAGCTAAAGTAGGAATAACAAGTTGCGAATCAATGTTAGTAATAAATTGTTGAAACTCTTTAGGAAGACACTTCTTGAGAATAATAATAATTAGTGTAATATCACTTAAAGTAACATTCACACCATTTAATTTAGTTTTAATAGGATCAAATTTAAGTAAAAATTCATCCATGGATTTGAAATCAATATACCTTAAGTCTTCCAAGTTGTCTTGGAGTTGAATCTTACGTGATTCGGTGGAGCTATCATAATTTTGTTGCAAAATACCCCATGCTTGATGGGCTTTGGTGCAATGTCCAATCAAGACATATAGATCAGGAATAATAGAAAGACCAATTAATCCAAGAGCTTTTTCATTTTTAACTTTCCATGCATTTATGTCCGTTTGAGAAGTAGTGATAACTAGTTCAAGAGAGGCATCTGTAACAACCTGAAGAAAATGCTTAAAACAAAATGTGAAGGTGATATGCATTTTCCATTGATGATAGTTAGAACTTGTTAATTTGATTTCAGGAATGAGGGTAGACATATTTAAAAAAAATTAAACCCCTTTTAGAAAAAGTGAACAAATTTGATAAAATACCTTAATTTAAAAAAATGTTAAATGAAAAAATTAGCTATATAAAACAAGAAACAAATCAAATAAATTTTGAAACACTAATTTAATGAAGAAATAGAATTGTGTTTCAGAATTTAACTTAATGTTAACAAAGATCTAAATAGTGAAACTTAACAATTAAAAAATTGTTAAATTAATTCAAAAACTGATTAAATATGATAAATTATGAATTTAAACGTAAAGATAATGATGAAACAATAATAGTTAGAGAATTTAAATGGAAAAAATACAAGACTTAGATGTAAATGAGTTGAGATGAAAATTAAGTTATTAATGTAATTTTAAGCTTAATTAAAATGATCAAATGTTTTAAATGATTAAACTAATTTTAAATGATAATTTTTTATAGAAGTATTTAAGCTAACAAGAAGATTAAATGTATGGTTAATTTAAATTCATGAAACAATGATTAATAAAATAAATGAAAAAAGAGAATTGGATTGATTACAATAATTAACAAATTGATTACGATAAAATAATATCAAACTAACTTTAAATTTAAATAAACAAATTGAAAATCAGACAAACTAATTTAAACAGACAAGTAAAAAATTAAATAGCAAGTTAAACTTGGCTAGCATTGAAGCAAGGGACAGAGATAGATGCCCATGCAAGGGAAGAAACTGAAACACTACTGAATTAAACAAAGAATAATGCTAATTTGAGAAAGTTGGAAGCCAATGAATGATTTAAATGACAAATCTGCAAAAAATATCAGTAAAGAACCTTGTGTTTCTCTCAGATGAAGAAAAAATTCAAAAAACTACTCGTGTGGCAACTAAATTGGAAGGTTCTGCACAAAACCCATATCACAATTTTTTTAGATTCACTCTTATCTATCCATAAAAATGAATTCAAAATGGCTATGCTAGAGTTTAGATGTTGTTTTAAAAAGAGAAAAGAATACGAAGAGTTGCAGCTAGATAATAAACAACAGACAAAGATACAAAGGTAAATATATATGAACTTTATCAAAACAATGAGCAACTATTTAATAAGGAACAAAACAATGAGAAGGAAGCGTGGATACCAATAAATATATATACTAGAACAAAACAATGAGCAACAATGCAACAAGAAATATGTAGTATATATTGAAAATAATAGTTGGAGAAATATTAGTTTTTAAACAAAAAATAGATTTTAGATATAGATTTTTAACTAGAGAGTAAAAGAAGTTGTTAAATAGCAAAAAGAAACCAGAGATATCACAAAGAATATGCCTACAAGAGAAGAGATTAGATCAATAGAAATAAAATATGGAGATACGTCTGCAAAGAAAATAGAATCGCTTGCATGCATAAGGATTAGAAAATTGAATATGAAGATATTAGAATCTTGCAAGAAATGGTTAGAAAAGCTTGTAGATCAATAGAGAAAATATGCAAAAATGAGATTAAAACCCTTGCGGTTGCTCGATAGAGGGTGAGGTTAGATTTGAAAGAAAATAACTTGAAATGAAGAAACTAAGTTGAATGAAAATGGGTTTGGCGGTAAACCAACCAAACCAAAAAAAAATTCAAATACAAATCTTTGGCTGCAAGCCAACCAAAGAGGGTTAGAGAAAATAATAAAACCAATAATAAAAACCTGCAACATAAAAGTAAGAAAATGAATCTCAAGCTTCTCTCTCAAACAAGAGTCTCTAGTGGGATGTGCTCCCAAGAATGGTAACCTTCAAAACTACACTCAAACAAGGATTAGCAACCCAAACTCTGATACCATGTTAGAAGTATGAAAAAATGAAATTAAGTTAAGGAAAGAACCCAAGAATGTGTAATGCAAGAAGAAATTTTACCATAAACCAAGAATGAAATAATGCTTCAATATCAATCACCAACATGAGAATGATCCAAGAATCCAAACAATGAGCCAAGAGATTTTGAAAGGGGAAAGAAAAGAAAACCCCTTGTGTGTAATATAAATGAGGCAAAAAAGAGCCTAAAGAGAGAGAGAATTTGAGCAAGAAGCTCAATACAATAATGAGAGAGCCGAGGAAAGAAGAGAGAAAATTGTGTGAAAGAATATGAGAAAATCATATCAAGTGTGTGGAGAAGCATCTCTTAAGTAGAGATGAGTGAAGGAGTTTTCATGTAACTCTCATGTGAATGAATGCCACATTCATACTAAGTTTGTGTCAAGTGTGAGCATCCTCATAAGGAGGAATAAACTAATTTCCTTATTAAAGGAATTACAAGAAATGAGTTGTCCTTCCACTTGGACTAGAAGACAAAATTACACGTAGACATTCCATAAGAATATCCTAAATTAAATAAGAGGAGGATACCTTGGTTTATCTTCAAATTAAATAAAACAACCAAAGAAAGATTACTAATTCTAACAGAAGCAGTAACTACCAAGGTGGTTATAGCAGAGGTGGATTCCGAGGAATTTGTTACAATTATGGAGAAGGACATAGGTCATTTGAGTGTACACATGGAAGTAAGAAGGTCAGTAATAGTAAAAATGATTTGGTGCAAGAAGACTCACCGAATGAACCAAAGAAAGAAAAGAACTTGATGGTCAGGAGAGCACTTTGGAGTGAAAGTAATAAGGAAGATGCAGTAAGGAAAAGTTTGTTCAAGACTAGATGTAGAGTTACTGATGAAGTGTGGAAGGTATCATTAATAGTTGAAGCTTGAAGAATTTGGCATCTCAGGAAATGGTTACAAAGTTGCAGCTGGAAAGGTTGAAACACTTGAAACCCTATCAGATTTCATGGATCAAGGATGCGCACACACTATTGGTAAGTGAACAATGTTATGTGAATTTGAAAATTAGAAAGTACTATGATAAAGTGTTATGTGATATCATGCCTATGGATTGTTGTCATATTTTTTTGGGTAGACCTTGGAAATATGATAGACATGCTATATATGATGGGAGATTGCATAAATATACTATTTGGGCTGATGGGAGAAAGAAAATATTGTTGCCTTTGATTAAAGAACCTGTTAGTAGTATTTGTACATTTGTGAAAGTTTTTTTGATGGAAGGAAGAAAGTTTGTTAAGAATTTGAAGAAGAATGATGTGTGTTTTGCTATGATTCCTAACAAACTGAGTGAGAAGACAATGGATAACATCCCTGAAGAGGTTGATAAGATACTCACCGAGCATAGAGAGATCATTTCTGATAATGTACCTGGTGGTTTTCCACTGAAGAGAAGCATTGATCATTGTATGGATCTAATCCCTGGAGCTAGTTTACCAAATAAGGCACCACATCAGTTAACGCCTACCAAGAATCAGGAATTGAACCAACAAATCCAAGAATTGTTGTAGAAAGGTTTGATCCAAGAAAGTGTAAGTCCATGTGTAGTATCATCTGTATTGGCACCTAAGAAGAATGGAGAATGGTGAATGTGTATGGATTCTAGAGAAATAAACAAGATAACAATGAGATATAGGTTTCCTATACTAAGAATGGATGACATAAGGGATAGTTTGACTGGAGAAAGGTAATTTAATAAAATTTATTTGAAAAGTGGATATCATTAGATTAGAATCAGAGAAGGTGATGAATGGAATACTTCTTTTAAAACAAGAGAAGGTTTGTATGAGTGGTTGGTTATGTCTTTTGGTTTAACTAATGCACTGAGTACTTTTATGAGATTGATGAATGAGGGTTTGAAGAAATTTTTGGGTAAATTTGTGATTGTATATCTAGATGACATTCTCATATTCAATAAGAATAGGGAAGAATATTTGTTTCACATTGATCAAGTATTGCAGAGGTTGAAAGAAGAAAAGTTGTTGATTAATTTGAAAAAGTGTTCCTTCATGAAAGAGGAGATTGTGTATTTGGGATTTGTGATTTTAGATGATGGTTTGAAAATGGATCCTGAAAATGTTGAAGCTATTTTGAATTGGCCTACACCTAAAAATTCTAGTGAGGTAAGATCATTTCATGGTTTGGAAAGTTTTTACCAAAAGTTCATTAGAAATTCTAGCTCAATTTGTAATGCTATGACTGAGACTATGAGATGAGATAAAAGATAATTCAAGTGGACACATGAAACTGATAAAAGTTTTGAGACTTTGAAGTAGAAGGTTGCTAAATTACCTGTGTTAGCTTGCTTTACCTAATTTAAATAAGGTATTTCAAGTTGAATGTGATGCAAGTGGTAATGCTATAATTTTTAATGTGAACCAATAAATGTTGGCTAAGACATATCTCAGAAGAAAATCATATGCCTCAAATGTGAAACACCTCCATGAATTATGCCTTGATCATTCACAAAATACTATAATCATCATGTCATCTAGGAACATGAAGAACAACAACTTACCAAATGAAATATTCAATTGTGAGCACCATGATCAATGAAAACTAGCAACACAATAGGAACACGATCTAGAAACATCTACAAGTATCATAAAATGCCACATAATCATCCACAACAACTCAAATTAATAGAATCATTAGCATCAATATACCGACCCTCAAGAACACTAAAAATGACTATCATCCAAGAAAAATTACTTGGAGATATCCAAATCATAAGCCAATTGAGTTGATGACATAAATCAATGCCCCAAACACACTCATGAGATCTACACATAAAAATATTGTAATGGAGAACACCATGGATCAAAATATTGTCACACTATCACCGCTGAACAACTAAAAAATCATTCTCAAAATAGAAACCCATAACTCACTCAAATATCTACGAACCTCTGTAAATTGAACAAAATCAACTACACATATCCCTATATAAAAAACATACATCCGCATACACTAATATTCAATATAATGGCTACACCGGACCAACAAGATCACTAAACTTCATAGGAACACTACCACAACTAGAGATATATGTTGACAACAATGAAAACACATATCATAAAAACATATTATTCCAACAACATACCCCTTTGGCATTGATGGCAATATATGATGTAAGAAATAATTAATGTTAAATAAATCAAATCAATACTTCCCCTTAAGACCAACAATCTCTCCTTCTTAGGTTTTTCACATGAATCTCTTCTCACCCTTTGACATCAATGGGAAAGGCATATATTTGAACCATAAAATTGAATATCTCTCTCCAAATTTGAAAAAATAACTAACAAGACTAACTAATTTTCTTGAGCAGTATCCACCAAACACTAATCTGGATCACAAAATATATTTGTTAAATGCACCAAACTAATGCATACAAGTAAATCTTAGTTATAATCAAGAGGGGTAAGAACCCCTAGCTTACCTCTGATAAACTCAAAGATATCCTTATTCAAAGGCTTCGTGAAAATATCTTCTATCCATTCCTTAGTAGGCACATACTCCAATCTGACTTCCTTCTCATTAACCTTCTCTCTAAAAAAGTGAAACTTGAATGATATGTGTTTAGTCTTTGAATGCAACACTAGATTATTAGAAATGTTAATTACCCTTAAATTTTCATAGTAGATAGAAATCGGCCCATTGAATATAAAAATTTGATGTCCTTCAACATCTGCTTCATCCATACCACCGGAGTACAATTTATTGCAAAAATGACATATTCTACCTCTGTAGTAGATTGTGAAGTATAATTCTACTTTTTTCTCAACCATGAAATGAATCTATTTCCCAAGAAAAATGCACCACCACTAGTACTCTTCTTGTCATCCACATTTCCTACCTAATTAGCATAAGTAAAGGCACTCAAAGTAAAATTATCATCTTTATGATACCATAGACCATAATCAATTGTCTCTTTCAAATATCTAAATATTATTTTAACAACAACATGAGATTCCTTAGGACCTTCTTGAAATCTAGAAACAATACATATAAAACTCATGTTATCAGGTCTGATTTGAGTTAAATAAAGTAATCCACCAGTCATAGATCTGTACCTAGTCTGATTTTATTTAGGAGAATCATCTTCCTTTTTCAACTTGCACCTGATCGACATAGGAGTACCAACTGGATTTGAGTATTCCATACCAAATTTCTTCAATAAATCTTTCACATACTTGGATTGAGATATAAATATTCTATTATTTGACTATTTGATTTGTAATCCTAGAAAGAATTTTATCTCTCTAATCATAAAAATCTCAAATTCATTTTTTATTTCATTAGAAAACTCTCTTCTCAACTTATCATTCCCTCCAAAGATAATATCATCAACAAAAACCTCAACAATCAGAAGATTATCATGATCAATAAAAAATACAAATTACTGCCATCATTACCTTTGTTAAATCCAAGATTACTAGATATTTATCAAATCTTGCATACCATGCTCTAGGGGCTTTCTTCAATCCTTAGAAATATTTCCTCAATCGGAAAACCATATCACTCTGATCAATCAATGTAAATACATCTGGTTTCTCTATGTACACTTCTTCTAATTCATGATTAAACAATGAAGAAAACATCCATTTGATATAATTTGAAATATTTTTAAGTAGCATAAGAAGGAAATAATCTCACAACTTCAGTTCTATTCACATGAGAAAAAGTCTCCTCAAAATCTATACCTTCAATTTGTGAATATCCTCTGTAAACGAGTCTTTCCATATTTATGACCACTTCACCATCTTCATTTATTTTTAAGGAAAACCCATTTAGTTCCAACTACATTCTTATCCTTAATTCTGGGAACAAGAACCCATGTTTTGTTCTTCTCAATCTAATTCAACTCTTCTTTCATTTCTTTCGCCCAATGTTCATCTTGACATACTTAATTCACATCTTTATTTCCTTGAATAATCTAAACTTGATTCCACGTTTGAGGTTTCATTCCGTAATTTGTACTATCATCTTGATCATTTGATTCATATCCACAAGATCTAGAATATTTCATATTGCCTTCATTAACCTTTCCATTTGCACTCTAAACTATCTTTCTCAATCTGTTATTGTAACATCTATATGCCTTAATTTTGGTATAATAACCAAGAAATATTCCTTCATCACATCTAGCATCAAACTTTCCTAAATATTCATCTCTTTTGATATAGCATTTACTTCCAATTTTTTTAAAATATATTATAGTAGGAACATTATCATACCATAATTCATAAGGAGTTTTACCAAAATACTATTTATTTGCATACCATGCTATATGGGCTTTCTTCAATCCATACAAATCTTTCTTCAATTGAAAAACTATATTTCTTTGATACTAATTGATGGAAACATGGTTGTAGACAACTAAGAGGGTGGGGGTGGGGGGGGTGAATTAGTTGTCTCCAAAACACCATAAATTAAAAAAAACTTTAACCTTAACTTCAAATCTCATAAATGAACAATGAAACGAACATCCATAACACATGAAGAACACATAACACCCAGGTTTTTTGCATGGAAACCATTTTAGGAGAAAAACCATGGTGGGGATGAACCCACAAGATGATGTACTTTGTTAAAACCACTATACCCTGTTAGGAGTATTATAATAGGAATGCACATGCATTCATGAATACTTCCTAGAGATCACTGCTCAAATAATAAAGCCTTACTACCCTAGGAAGGCTTACTGCTTTACAAATACATATGGACTAAAATCCATAGATCATGAAATATCTTAGAATTATATAATTTTTGCTAGCATTGATTTCCATTGATGTCAAAAAATTCATACTAAAACTCTGGTGGTATTAGCTGGTGGTTAGCAGTTTTGGTTATATTCCCGTTGGATATTAGTTGTGCAAGAAGAGTTTTGGTTATGGTTAGGACATGTTCAATGTGAATAGTTTTGGTGTTCCCTAGTGTTTCTTGGCAACTGTATAGTTTTCTACCCATGGCTCATTTATTTTGGTGCACTTGTATGCTTCTGGTGTTTGGTACTTCATGGGATAATCTGTCGGTTGCTGATGATTTCTATGTCTACAATGTTCTTCCATGTGTTTATAATATCTTGACATTGGTGTTTTCATCATATGGGTTTGGTTTATTTGTTACATCGTATTCTAGATAGGTTTTAAGTAGATTCATCTAATGGTGATTCTACTTATTGCATGGTTCACCTTTTGGACTAGGTTGTGGTGTTTTGATGTTCTTGGTAAATGTAATATGCATTGTAATATCTTAAGTGTAACCCATCTAGGGTTATGTTGTTGTTGTAAATTGAATTGAAACAATTGTTGTATTGTCATTGATGTCAAACCTTAATTGGTAAGACTGTTGCTACTTAGGAAAGTACTATATCTATTTGAGTGTTGCTAAGGGGCTAAGCAAGGTTGGTAACAATAGCACCTAGGGAAAGGTTGAGTTATCTTGATACTACAAAGTGTACTTGACTATGTTGCACTATGATGAGATAATGTATTGTTTATCTTAGTAAGACTGAAGACTAAACTAGTAGGCTTAACTGAGCAAAGAATGAAAAATCATGTTTAAGCTGAGTGATGTTAGTGTCGACCGAGTTAGTATATGTCGAGAAAAAATTATAGTGTCGATCGAGCATCGGTAAATTGCCGAGGAAGATAGTGCAAGCCGAGGAGATAGTTTTAGTATTGACCGAGCATTCTACATGGAGACCAAGTGAACAATCACAGTATTGACCAAGCATCAACAATTTTATATTTGAAGAGAATTTAATTTTGGAGCCGACATTGTTGAATTCTTGGATTATGTAAAATGTGTTGACTTTATTTATTGATTGTTTGGAAGCATTAAATGCTTTGTAAAATGTTTTATTGTAAATCTTTAAGAGATTTGAGATGATTCTAGAAAAGGAGTCAAAGAACATAAAGCAGGTAGATTCAATGAATCTGACCTAACCCTAAGATCTACGAATGAGATTGAGCGGAAAAAGATGAGTTAACCTAATTGAGGAAAATATAAGGGAACCTGAACATTGTGATATGTATGTACATGATGAACAGAGAATGCTGGAAGAGAAAAGTTTTACTAACTGAATAAGCAGAAAAGGCTGAAGGAGAAGTGTGGTGATTGCTTGAAGAAAAGTTCCGAGAAAATCAGAAATGGAAACGGAAAAGTTTCAAAGTCAGTAAACCAGCATTAGTGTATGGAATCAGATCTGATATTTGCAAAGTGAGTTGTATATTTTTTAGATAATACTGCTGCTACTTTCTAACCATTGTAATAGTCAAAATCATTTTAACAGAGGTTGACTTAACAGTCATATATTAAATCCTTTGAACAAGGTTTCATTCTAATGGAGTGTATGTAAGTCCTATGACTAGGCTCACTTTTAACAGGGTGATTGAAATCCTTTAACCAGGTCACATTTGACAGTGTGTATTGTAACCTTTGACAAGGTTGGCTTTTTACCGAGCTCACTTCAGAAGAGTGAAAATAATAGTAGCATGTTACAAAGTGGTTTTTCCCAAATTGGGTTTCCACTATAAAACTTGGTGTTTATACTTGTGTGAATGTTTAGATCTGAACATTGCTATGTTTTAAAAGTTAAGTTATAGCTAGGTAGTGGACTGCATTGTTAGATGTTTCTATTATTGAATCAGTGATGACTGAGTTTGTTTTGGTTTTGGATTTGATTTAAAAGATAAGTTTTGGAGATTGTTTTATACATCAGGACCTACAAACAACTAATTCACCCCACCTCTCTATTGTTCTAAATCATATTAACAATTGGTATCAGAGCCCAGTTGCTTATTATTAAGTGTTGATAGATATCAAGTTTAAAGGGGCTTGAAGTAAATGATCAGGATGGATAAGAAGGATGTACCAAAACTGAACAAAGAAAATTTCCCTGCATGGCAAAGCTTGATGAAGCTGCATCTGGCCGGTATTGGTGATTTTGCAAAGTACTACATTGAAAACAACTATGTCTCACCTGTTGCACCTTTGACTACCGAAGAAATGAGAGCTAAGCAAGAACATAATCAGGCAATGCTGGAAATTGCATCTGCCCTAAGCTATCCAAAATTTGAGGACATTAAGGACTGCACAACTACAAAGGATATGTGAGATACTCTTGCAAGGATCTATGGTGGTGACTTGAATGTCCTGAAAGCAAAGGCCAAGAGTCTTAGAGGTAAGTTTGATGAAATGAGAATGCAAGAAGGAGAAAACATTACACAATATTGTAGTAGAATAAATGAAGTTGTGAATGCTATTAGAGGAGCTAATGGGACTATTGATGATGAAACTATAATTGGGAAAGTATTAAGAATCCCGCATCCTATATATACTATTAAGATCTCTGATATTCAGGAATCTATATGTAACTCTACTAATGTGCTTACTTTGGAAAGTTTGGTTGGTAAGATGACTACTTTTGAACTCTCTAATTATGATAATTTCACTGTTGGAAGCTTTGGAAATGTTGAATCTGCTTTTAAGTCACAACTAGTTCTGAACAAGCCAAAGAAAGAAAAAGAAAGATGCATCAGTGAAAGTGAAAGTGAAAGTGATGGTGAAAGTGACAGTGACACTTCTAATGAAGACCTAGAAGATCTAGAAGCTCTTATGGCTAGAAGACTTAGAAGGGGAAAAGGAAAGTATAAAGGTAAACTCCCTATTATATGTTTTGCATGTAATAAAGTTGGTCATATAGCTACTAGATGTCCTGACAGGAAGGATAAAGATGATGAAAGGAAAAGAAAATACAAAGACAAAAAAGATGACAGAAGCTACCGATGGAATAGAGACTACAAGGGAAAAGGTAAGAAATCTTGTTACATTGCTGAAAAAGAGACTGACACTGATAGTGATGATTTTGAAATTGAGGTAGTTTATGTGGCAATGAAAGAGGAATTTGATGAGGATGAGAAAACTACATTGATATCCTATGTGAACAAGAATGATGAATGGATAATTGACATTGGTTGTTCACATCACATGACTGGTGACAAAAATAAGTTTGAGACTTTACATCATTACAGAGGTAAAAGTGTAAAATTTGGTAATGATGCACCATGTCCTGTTAGAGGAAAAGGTTTGATTAAACTAACTGATAAGATATCTTGTAAAAATGCATATTGGGTTGAAGGTCCTAATTACAATTTGCTAAGTGTTGCTCAGCTTAACAAAACTGGTTACCGAGTGAAATTTCATCATAAGCAAGCTAAAATATTTAATGCTGCTGGAGAACTGATTGGAAGTGGAGATCAGACTAGAGGTAATTTATTCTATCTTGACCTATCTGAAGAAACATGTTTGATTGCACAACTTGATGATATTTGGTTATGGCATAAAAGGTTGTGTCATGTTAACTTTGACAATTTGGTAGAGATAAGTAAGAAGAAAAAGGTAAGAAGTCTACCTAGATTGAAGAAACCTAAGAATGTGATGTGCAAGGAATGCCGGTTAGGAAAAATGACAAAGTCAAGTTTCAAGAGAAAATCCTTTACTTCTGAAAACATTTTAGATTTGGTTCATACCGACCTTTGTGGACCTATGGGTGTACAAAGTTACTGTGGTGCTAGATACTTTATCTTATTTGTTGATGATCATACTAGGATGATGCATGTTATGTTTCTAAAAGAAAAATATGAAGCTTTTCAATATTTTAAGTGGCATTTGGCTAAGGTTGAAAAGGAGATAGGTAGGAACCTGAAATTTCTTAGATCTGACCGAAGTGGAGAATTTACATCAAATGAATTTAATCTATTTTGCAATGATAGAGGAATTAAAAGATAGATGTCTGCACCTAGAACACCTCCACAAAATGGTATAGCAAAAATGAGAAACATATCTATCTTGGGTTGTGCAAGGACATTGATGATTGAAAAGAATGTGACACAAAAATATTGAAAAGAAGCTATAAGCACTACTGTCTACACTCTCAACCGAGTACAGATAAAAAAAGGTATAAATCTGAAACCTTATGAATTATGGCATGGACATGCACCAAGTGTTAAATAATTTAGAATCTTTGGAAGTAAGTGCTATATATTAAAAGACACTAGGAATGAAAAGTTTGATGCTAAGAGTGATGAAGACATATTCCTAGGGTACTCCACAAAAAGTAAAGCTTATAAGTGTTTGAACTCTAACACTAACAAAATTGTGGAAAGTGTGAATGTCAAAATTGATGAGTATGCATAAAGAAATGAAGATGATAGTAAAAGAGAACCAGAAGATTATAGATCTTTTGTGTATATTGAAGAAGAAGAAGAGGCAAGTAACAGACTTGCACCTGATGCCTAGTCTCGGGTAAGCAATGCCGAGCAACAGACATAAGCTGCCAAGCGTCAGGAAAAAAGTGTCGAGAGAGAACAAGAACATGTTGAGCTACAAGAAAATGCTGTTGAATATTAGGAAGAGTTTGCTGAGAATTCTAAAGTTGAATCTGACAATCTTGTTGAGGAACATGATGAAATAGAGGAGAGAACAGCTGAACCTATTTTGGAAAAATATGTGAGAAGACATCATAAGCCTAAACAGATAATTGGAGACAAAGATACTGGAATCCAGACCAAAAGTAAGACTAATGATCCAACATGTCTACTATGTGAATTTGAACCGAAGACAACTAGAGAAGCATTGGAGAATGAAGAATAGATACAAGAAATGAATGAAGAAATTGACCGGATTGAGAAGAATGATACTTGGACTCTGGTGCTGAGACCTAAAAACAAGAATGTTATAGGAGCAAAGTGGGTATTTTGGAATAAGATGAATGAAAATGGTGAAATCACTAGGAACAAAGCTAGGCTGGTATGCAAAGGCTACGCACAAGAAGAAGCAATAGATTATGGGGAGACATTTCCCCCTGTAGCTAGATTGGAAAGAGTAAGAAATCTACTTGCATATGCTGCTTATAAAGATTTCAAGGTATATCAAATGGATGTCAAGTCTGCATTTCTAAATAGTATACTAGAAGAAGAAGTTTACATAGATCAACCAGAAGGTTTTATTGATCCAAATAGAAGACACATGGTGTGCAAACTGAACAAAACATTAGATGGATTGAAGCAAGCACCTAGAGCATGGTATGAGAGGTTGCACAACTACTTGATACATATTGGATTTTCAAGAACAAATGACACAAGCAATCTGTACATGAAGGATGAAGAAGGTAAAGGTATCTTGTTGGAAATTTTTTTTGTTGATGACATTATTTTTGGTGGACAAGATGCGTTATGTAAAAGTTTCTCAAAAAAAATGCAAACTAAATTTGAAATGAGTATGTTTGGTGAGATAAAATTCTTTGTTGGTTTACAAGTATATCAGAGGAAGAATGAAATTTTCATTACATAGTCTAAGTATGTTAATGAAATACTAAATTTTTTTGGGATGGAAGATGCTAAACCAGTAGGACCTCCTATGGTTATTGGACAAAAGTTATCTAAGAATGATGATGCTACAGAAGTGAATCAAACTCTGTATAGATCTATGATTGGAAAATTGTAGTATGATGTACACAGCAGACTAGATATTGCATTAGCTATTGGGATTGTGGCAAGATTCTCTGCTAATCCTAAGGAAACACATATGATGGCCGTGAAAAGAATTATGAGATACTTGAAAGGAACTACTGACTATGGTCTATATTATAAGAAGGATGACACATTTGAACTCTGAGTTTATACATATGTTGATTGGGTAGGAAATGTAGATGACAAAAATAGTACAAGTGGTGGAGCTTTCTTTCTTGGACAGAGATTAGTTTCCTAGACAAGCAAGAAACAAAATTGCATTTCCCAATCTATTGCTGAGGCCGAGTATGTTGCTGTTGCAGTGAACTATTCAAACTTGGTATGGATAAAACAATTGTTGATAGGCATGAAAGAAGAAATCACTGAACCTGTTGTTATTTTTTGTGACAACACAAGTGCTATCAATATTTATAAGAATCTAGTGATGCACACTAAGACCAAACACATTGCAATCAAGTGTCACTACTTGAGAGAATTAGTACAAGACAAAGAAGTTCGAATGGAATATGTGAATAAAAAAGAACAATTAGCAGACATATTCACTAAAGCTTTACCATTTGAGAAGTCAATTAGGGGTTCTTCCCCTCACTGAGGCTGCCTAGACAAGTTAGGAGCACTGCATCAAATGTGCTACAATAGGACATTTGACAAATTGATGCAGAAGATTGTCACACTTTAGGGCTGGCCTAGAGTTGTGAAGAGAAGCAAAGGCAAGGAATTAGTCATAAGAAAGATGACAGAGGGAGAAATACTGAGCTGCACAGATATTATCTACATCTGATGGATGTAAGTTTTAGTTGTTGCTTTGACATTTTTGTCAAAGAGGGAGAATATAATGATATGATATAACACATGAGATATGATAACACATGATACTAAAAACTAAGAATTGATGAGATGGAACTAAAAGAAAAGAGGATGATGAACTGAAATGAAGAATCAGGATAGAGGGAGATCTGAATACTTCTGATGGTCAGAGGAGTGAGGATTACATGATTCTGACTCAGAATGAAGCTAAGGATATTATACATAAGTTTCTAATGGAAAAATATGATTTTGGATTGGTTGGTAATCCATTTGTTATTCATATGATATCATATGGTGTTTCCATTAATGCCAAAGAGGGAGATTGTTGGAAACCAAATTGAAACAATTGTTGTATTATCATTGATGTCAAACCTTAATTGGTAAGACTGTTGCTACTTAGGAAAGTACTATACCTATTTGAGTGTTGCTAAGGGGCTAAGCAAGGTTGGTAACAATAGCACCTAGGGAAAGGTTGAGTTATCTTGATACTACAAAGTGTACTTGACTATGTTGCACTATGATGAGATAATGTATTGTTTATCTTAGTAAGACTGAAGACTAAACTGGTAGGCTTAATCGAGCAAAGAATGAAAAATCATGTTTAAGCCAAGTGATGTTAGTGTCGACCGAGTTAGTATATGTCGAGAAAAAATTATAGTGTCGACCGAGCATCGATAAATTGCCGAGGAAGACAGTGCAAGCCGATGAGATAGTTTTAGTATTGATCGAGCGTTCTATATGGAGACCGAGTGAACAATCACAGTATTGACCAAGCATTAGCAATTTTATATTTGAAGAGAATTTAATTTTGGAGCCGACATTGTTGAATTCTTGGATTATGTAAAACGTGTTGAATTTATTTATTGATTGTTTGGAAGCATTAAATGCTTTGTAAAATGTTTTATTGTAAATCTTTAAGAGATTTGAGATGATTCTAGAAAAGGAGCCGAAGAACATAAAGCGGGTAGATTCAATGAATCTGACCTAACCCTAAGATCTACAAATGAGATTGAGCAGTAGAAGATGAGTTAACCTAATTGAGGAAAATATAAGGGAACCTGAACATTGTGATATGTATGTACATGATGAATAGAGAATGCTGGAAGAGAAAAGTTTTACGGACTAAATAAGCAGAAAAGGCTGAAGAAGAAGTGTGGTGATTGCTTGAAGAAAAGTTCCGAGCAAATTAGAAATGGAAATGGCAAAGTTTCAAAGTCAATAAAACAGCATTAGCGTATGGAATCGGATCTGATATTTGCAAAGTGAGTTGTATTTTTTAGATAATACTGCTGCTAATTTCTAACCATTGTAACAATCAAAATCCTTTTAACAGAGGTTGACTTAACAGTCATATGTTAAATCCTTTGAACAAGGTTGCATTATAATGGAGTGTATGTAAGTCCTATGACTAGGCTCACTTTTAACATGGTGATTGAAATCCTTTAACCAGGTCACATTTGACTGTGTATTGTAACCTTTGACAGGGTTGGCTTTTTACCGAGCTCACTTCAGAAGAGTGCAAATAATAGTAGCATGTTACAAAGTGGTTTTTCCCAAATTGGGTTTCCACTATAAAACTTGGTGTTTATACTTGTGTGAATGTTTAGATTTGAACATTGCTATGTTTTAAAAGTTAAGTTACAACTAGGTAGTGGACTGCATTATTAGATGTTTCTATTATTGAATCAGTGATGACCGAGTTTGTTTTGGTTTTGGATCTGATTTAAAAGATAAGTTTTTGGAGATTTTTTTATACATTAGGACTTGAGAACAACTGATTCACCCCCCCCCTCTCTATTGTTCTAAATCATATTAATAGTTGTAACGGGTTGAGAATTGGTCTTAAGTGTGTCCTAGATGAAGGACCAATGATATGAATTAAATGTAATTTACATAAATTCTATAGTATTGGGGTTGTCACACATAAGCCACACATATGCACTTATTAAAGGCATCTTATGTTCATGCCTAATTTATACAACACCATGACATCCACAAGATTGGAGAAATAGTTTGATATAGGTCACACAAGACCAGTCTCACAGTGGGAAGGAATGAAATGAGGACCACCTTGACCAATTCATGAAAATCTATAGTATAGAATTTATGAAAATCTTTGATGACAACATTCATGTCCTCCTCAATGGTTCCATCATACCAATTATAAGTAATGTCTATCCATTTAAGATAATTTATTAAGCATTGCTTAAGTTTTTTGAGTTCTTTATCTGATTTCATGAACTCACTTCTGCCTTCTTTTATCACAGAGTTTCTCCAATCCACATTTCTCTTACAAGAATATAGTAGACTATCGTCCATATTATTAATATGCTTTTTAGATAAAAATTTCACAACTCCATACTTATGAATCTCAAAAATTTGAAGTACTATTGTTTCCAACTTGGCCTCTTCCCTTTCCTAGGCCAAAACCTGTGTCTATAGCACACCAATGGAAGAAAAAATATCATCATAAAATTTCTAGAATCTATAATATATTTTTTGCCTTGCTAAATTACTCCATCTAACCAATTATCAAAAACTTCCAATACCATTTTACCTCACTAAATTTGGTCTAGGAGCTTCTGACTAGCTGGAGATTTTGGATCAAATGATTGGGGAGCTTGAGAGATCGATTGTGGGTCAGGATTATGGATATAATTGATACTTTTCCATTTCTCTCACTTTTTATTTTAATTCTTGTTTGTCTTTTCCATCCTTCTAGGACCTGCTTAACATTCTTTTGGCCGAGATCTCAAAATGATGGTTGTCTGGGGCTCTATCTACAACTCCCATGTTTACATTTTCCATAGTGAAGTCCTTAATAGTAGGCTCTGAGACCTCATCCTCCATTAGGGGTTTAGAAACTCTAGCTATCCAACTTCCAGTGTCTTTGTCTACACTCATTCTGGAGGTAACTTTCAGCTTCTTAGGCTTTGGGGATTTACTAGCATATTTGCACACCATATCTTCAAGAGGAAGGTAGACTGTAACTATATTGCACTTCTTCCTAACATAGGTATCTATCCATTTAGGAGTAGTTATAGATGATTTTTTGTTACGACTAGGATGCTATGAAGTGGTATTAACTAAAGCCATTAAATCTATATAGTCTAGAGTGGTGTCTAATTTTTTCTATGTATCCATCTTTGGAAGAATGATATCATTATTATCTACCTCTTTATCTATTTCTTCTCTAGATTCTAAATCTATTACCTCTTCACTAGTAGGTTACCCTTTTCTATTAGCTTTAGCTTTTGACCTAGTGATCCAAATAGGGGAGCTAACTATTTCAACACTCTTAGGTTTCATGTTGGCAGGAGATCTTTTGGATTTTATTTTAGATACACTTGCATCACAAGTTTTGACATTTTTATTAGAAGAAAAGAAGCGGGAGAAGGTTCATGAACTTATTTAAAGGTTTTTTGTTTATCAGATTGAATTTTATCCAACTTATTTTCTCCAAGCCACTTCTTCATTCTTTTGATTACAGGAAATGTCCTTAATTCACTTTGGTCTTTCTCTTTTTTGACCAATCCACTTCTGGAATATCCTACTTCTTAATCTTCTCATACTAAGAATCCATTATAGTCCCTTCAGCCTCTTCCACACTAGTAACATCCATTTTTAAACCTAATGAAACAATCTATTAGATAGAGAATCTAATCCATTACCTTCTTCTGACTTCGAACTCATTTGGGAAATTACCCCAAAAGTCTTCCATGTGTGGCATAGATATAAATTTTTGTCCTAACTTCATATTCTCTCTACCAAATCTCTTATTATCAAAATTAGGCCCGAATTTATAATATTGGAAGTTAAACTTCTTTAAATCAACTCCCAAATTTAGGGCATCCGAAATAGTTTTGTATATATAGAGTCCTAGTTCAATAGGAAAAGAGATTCCTTGGTCATATTTTGGTGGTAATGTCTTACTTACATGAGCCAACTTCTAGTATAACTCAACCAATACAAAAAAATCCAATGCATATCTAGGTATCTTTTTAGTTTCACCCTCAAACCCCGATATAGGTAAAGTGTGGAAATTGAATGAAAAAGATACCATAAACACTCACCAATTGCATTGATTCTTCTAACATTATCTTATCCAGGCTCCCTATCAATTCATGAATTAGTCTACCAGTAAAAACATCATTAACTCTCTTGTAGTTTTCATGGCATATGTCTTTCTTTGGGTGGGGATAATATTCATAAATTCTGATACTTTCTATCCAGGGCTTGTGAGGTATACCTACCCAATCTTTGGTATAGGCTAGGCAATAAAAGAGATATGAGGACATGTAGACATATCTATGACCCAGGTGAGTGAGATTCAATTGATCCTAAAGAGCTTCAACTATCACTTCTCCCCAATCTAAGTATTGTGTGCCTTGCAGAGTAATTTAGATAAAGAAGTTCATCTAGCCTTGAAAATAATAGGCTTGGTTAGCTCCCCTAACCCTATGAAATAGAGCCACCAATTCCCTCACATGTGGCTTCATGTGTTCTTTTTTAAGAGGCTTGGGCAACCTCGAGCTACCTTTTTGAGATTTTGGCAACCAACTTCTAGCTATAACACCCTTGTATTGTGACTATTTCTCAGGGAAACAACTTATAAATAGTGAAGGGGTAGAGTCTGAATATGTCTCTTTCTTTGGAATCTTTAGGGAAAACATGATGGTTTCTATATTAATTGATAAAAATGTCTCCATTATCTTTTCTAATGTATTGGTAGCGGGAATCATATCTATTCATGCACTCTCTAACTAGCTCAGGACATATTATGGCTGGGGGAAAAGCTACGGCTTCCACAAGGCCACTTTCTATAATTTCTTTTAGAAAAGGGGATTCAATAGAATTCTTAAGTCTTTCCCTAAAAACCTCCAAATCATAATAAGTGAGATATGTGTCTCCAAGCTTGGGAGACAAACAAACCAGACTCAATGCATTTTCAAAAATTTGAAAGGTAGTCTTCATAACGATAATTCTACTAAATTGAATAAATAGTTTAAACTTCCACAAATAACACAAGCATTTCCAAATTAGGAATAAATATAATAATGCCAAAACTCACCTTCACAACTCAAAATTCCTACAATTCAGAATTAGTGAAACCCTCTTTACCTCCTGCTCCTCCTTTGCTTGCCAAATTGGTGTCTTTTCAATCATTAGATGAGCTTTTAATTATTTCTTGAGAGGATGACATATCATATATTAATTACTAAATATTTCTTACTCATGAAAAACTAATGCAACAAGATACTTCCCCCAACGTAAGAATTTATTACTTGCCACTTCGCTACCCATGCATAGTAGACAATGATTACTTTTTCTTTTTTAGAAGATTTTAAAATTTATGTTCAAGAAATACCCTGAATATTTCCTTTCGGCCAGCTAGTTGCCTTTTAAAGAACCCCTTTTTTATACTTCATATTTAACTGATGAACCTTCGAACCAATTGAACCAAATGAACCTTGGAAAAATAAGCTCAATAGGTTCAAGTTGATTCCACTTTCTTTTTCCACCATGAAATTCATGATCAGTTAAGAAAGAAAGAATACCAACTCATGTGATAGTTTTAAATGACCGATAGTGATTGAACCATGAACCCATTGAACCTTTTGAACCCATTGAACCCAAGTTCAATGGCTCAAAAAATTACTTCCCATAGATTTGGACATTGAAAACAAAAAGGCTTAAACACTTTGGATAAATATTGAACCCATTGAACCAAATGAAGTCAATGAACTTCCGAAAAGGTTCAAGCCCTAAGTTTAATATTTTATTTTATTTTTAAGCTGATGCTTAATGCAAGGTTTTAAAAGGGGAAAAATAATATTCAAAGTGTTGGAAAAATGGCCAGCACTCCCCTCGGGATTCGTGGCATGGCTTAACCGCCTCCTATGTCTTCTATAAGTCTAGTGGTTGTATCAGGCATTAATAGGTCAATCTTTTGGTGCAATGACAACCACTACTTGTAACAAGTGGTATCAGAGCTTGGTCACAGGTTCGAATCCCCTCGGGTAATGCTGAGGGGGAGATTTTTGGAAAAATGGTCAGCACTCCCCTCGGGATTCGTGACATGGCTTAACTGCCTCCTGTGTCTTCTATAAGTCTAGTAGTTGTATCAGGCATTAACAGGTTGATCTTTTGGTGCAACGACAACCACTATTGTAAAAAAGGGGACCCAATACTTACATAAAGGGAATTTGGCCTCAATTTTTACCGAACGGGGCTACACAAAATTTGAAATAGGGATAAAAATTGGAGCTGAGGTAACACCCATCTTGGGGTTTCCACATGAAAATATGGGGTTCTCTATTTTGGTTTTCCTGGGCATTTCATGTTTATATTTTTTGTGAATGTTTAATGTGCTAAACCAAAAAATATTAAGTTGATATTAGATCTGTTTAAATATTTACAGGAAGAGAGAAAGTTTTGTGAAGTTGTGTGGGAATAATTGATTCACCACTCCTTCTTAGTTATTTGACCTTTTTAATAATTGGTATAGAGCATAGCCCCTTGCAGATAGAGCTTAACCACTAGAGGGATATTTTAGAGGTTGAACATATGGAAGGTAGATTCTACTCTGAAGAAGATTGGTAGATCATGTTGAGTGATATTGAAGAAAAAAAATTAGAAAATTAGGAATTAAAAAAGAACTTGAAGGAATAAAATACATGTATGAGTAAGTTGATAGATTAGATTAAGAAGTTCAAAGAAAGACATAAGGAAGCCAGTTTGGAATTGAAAGAATCAAAAGGTAAAGTTTCAAATCTAGAAGATGAACTAAAGGGATCTAAAGAAAAGGTGGAAAACCTGGAAAAGTAGCTGAATATCAAAATGCATTTTGAGGAATCTATCAGAGATGGATTAAAGAAAAATTTGAAAAGTTTTTGGATAACAAAAATAGAAGATAAAATGGAAAAATGGAAATAATATGAAGATAAATTCAAGGAGATGATCAGGAAGAGTTCAAAGAAGAATGAAAGGCTAGAGTGGAATTGAAGAAGCTACGGTTAGAAACAAAGGCATATGAAAGCAATACTACTTTGGATCATTTACTAGACATGTAGAAAGATCATACAGATGAAGAAGGATTAGGATTTATTGGAAAATGTTCAAATCATATTGATGAAGGAAAGGAGAAGATAATTAAAGATGATACAAAGTTTGAAGGAACAAGAAAAGTCAAGAATCAAAACACATCTACTAAGAGGCCTTCAGTAAGTGAATCAAATTCTCAAAGGTACTTATATTTTAATGGTTGTTTTTATGTTTGCAATAATTTTGGTCATAAGGCAGTTGATTGTATGTTGAAGAAAGTTTAGAAAGTTCAATGCTTTAATTTTCATAAGTTTGGTCATAAAGAAAATCAGTGCAAAAGTCAAGTTTCAAATCAGGAAGGGAAGAGCACAGTGGATAATATTTTTCATGGGAATTTCTATATATGTCACAACTATGGTCATAAGGCTAGTCAATGTAGATTTATAATTTAGTTGATGAGATATGGTAAGAGGAACACTAATTGTTTCAAATGTGGACATCTTGTTCATCTTGCTAAATTATGCAGAACTAGCAGTATTTCAACAAATACTAGAAATATTAATCATGTTACAAAATCTCGTGGTGCTCTAATGAATATTGGAGATGGTAATAATGTTTCAGTTGAATCTCAGAAGAATAACATGATGCGAAGAAAGAAGAATGTTTTTGAAGTGGAGAGTCTTGTGGTACTGGATCCCATAACTAACTCTCTGAATTCTTGGGCCTAGGGCCTCTAGAGTATATTAAGTATGCAAAATCATATGATCCTTTTCCTTGAGGAGGTACCAGTTGCAAGTAGCTTATTTTTGATAGGAAGGATAAAATGGTAATAGATGTATCAGTCAAGATCAACATGCACTTCTTATCTATACTCTTGAGGATCCAATTATAAGGTATGCTGCTTATGACATTTCCCATATGATATAATTTTGAAATCATGATGAGATTATGAAGGAATATGTGTAAATAGATTCATGAAAAATGATATTAGAGGATGTAAATATGTTAGTTAAAAGTGAACATAGTATTAGTTTTGGATCCTTGGTCTTTTGCCTGGTATTTTATGAGATCTTTTCTTGGAAAAGAGAATGTTGTATAGAAGACTGACATTTCTATCGGTAAGCATATTTTCACGTATTTAGATGTGTTGGAGAATAGAGTATATTTTTTTAAAGCATATTTATTGTATTTACAGAAGGATATTGGATCTAGTTTAGTTGTTGGTGGTGTTCTACTAGAAAGTAATTGTAAGGAAGGTCCCTTTTTGGGATAGATAAGAGTGAAAAGGGTATCACTGGTTCATTCCTTGAGCTGAAGAAGAGGAAGATAGATGGTAACTAATGAAGAGGGTGTCATCATTTTAGATGAAGAGAGAATAAATTAAATTTTCATAAGAGGTTGTATCTGAGCGTGTAGATTCTTGTATGCTCAGTGCTAAAAAATGGTGAGTATGGTGATGCTAGTGGTATGTAGAGTGATTTTTCCTTGGTGAGCAAGTCCCTAATGTTGTTGATTGATTATCTAATCAGTAGGAAGGTTGCAGTTTCTTGTGTGCCTGGTATGTACAAAAAGAGTTAATCATGGATGTTGAGATTGAGTTGTTGTAGTTTGGAGTAGATTACCTGATGGTAGAAAAATCCACAATGAAGAAGTTTGACAATGCAAAAATTATCTGAAGTTATCAGTAAGATAAAGAATTGTGTTTATAGGTATTATCTTTAGTGGCTTGCTTCTGTTGAAAATTTTAGAGGTCAGAGTGAAGAGGTTGAGATAAAATTGAATGAGATTGAAGCAGAGAATTAGAGTCAATGAGTTATAGGAAAAACTATTGTTTTTATAGAAACATAGAAAATATTTTATTGAGGTCCAATTGGGGATTTCTTCTGGAATCCTACGTGATGCAGGTGATTATGCACAGGGGTTTTAGTCTTTGGATCAGACAAAATAATTTGACAGGTTGATGGATGGTAATAGTTTGTGTGCTCGAATGAAGGTAGCTATTGCCATCTAGAAGAAGGAGCTTCTATTTTTAAAGGAGAGGTACAAAAATATTATATTTCATTGACTTTCCTTGTTTTAGTTTTTATACCTTTGCCATTGTAGCAAAAAGGTGGAGAAGAAGGTAAAAAGATTATGATTTATGTTGCATCTACTCAAGGGGAGTCCTTGAGTTTTGATTTGGAGTTTCATAGATCTTTTTATTTTGGTGTTTGACCATCAATGCCAAAGGGGGAGATTGTTATACTTATTGAGTTGTTGCTAACATTGATTATCAGTAATGTCAAAACCTTCATACTAACACTCTAGAGGTATCGGTTGGTGGTTAGTAGTTTTGGTTATATACATGTTGGCTATTGGTTGTGCAACAAGAGTTTTATTTATGATCAAGATAGGTTTAGTATGAACAATTTTGGTGTTCCCTGACATTCCTTGGAAAGTTCACATTGCTCTACTCATGGCTCATTTGTTTTAGTGCATTGATATTCTTTCAGTGTTTGGTACTTCGTGGGATATTCTATTAGTTGTTGGTGATTATTGTGTCTACAATGTTCTTCTAGGTGTTTTTGATATCTGGACAATGGTTTTTTCATCAGATGGTTTCACTTTATCAATTATATCATATTTTGGATAAGTTTTATCTAGATTCATCTATCGATGATTCCAATTATTGCATGGTTCATCTTTTGGACTTGGTTATGGCGTTCTCATGTTCTTAGTAAATGTAATATGCATTGTAATATCTTAAGTGTGACCCATCTGGGGTTATGTTGTAATGGGTTGATAGGTGGTCTTAATCATGTCCTAAGTTTAGGACTGATGCTATGAATTAAATGTACTTGTAACTTCTATAGTATTGGGGTTGTCACATGTTTGGTGTGAATTCAAAATATGGTGGATTGATTATTTGGGGTCAATCCTATCTGGAGCGTGTTCTTTGTGTTTTGATCCTAATTACTATATTTATTGGTACAGATGGCCTTGGAGAAGGCATTACATGTTGGCATGTGTGAGGAATGTTTTATTGGTCGAGGTGGTCCTCATTTAATTTCTTCCCACTGCGAGAATGTTATGGTGTGATCAATTTCAAATTATGTGGCCGACCTTGTGGATCTCATGGTGTTGTATAAATTAGGCATGAACATAAGAATATGTATGTAACAAGTGCATATGTGTGGCTTATGTGTGGAATATACATGAATTGACTACGAATTCATGCAAATGAGATCCATGTTTGTGCAGAGAATTATATAGATCTTAGAGGTGGATTATATTCCTTTTCATATCACTTGATAGTGAGCCCCTGTGTATCATTGACATTTGTATAAAATCAGCTTTCGGTGTACGTTAACAAGTGTTTTTATATTTCATGAGAATGAGACTCTCCATGGTTTTACCCATCTTGGGGTTTCCATGTAAAAATCTGGTGTTCTCTATGTTGGTGTTCCTATGCATTTCATGAACTTATATTTTCTATGAATGTTTAATGTGCTAAAATTTGAAATCTTAAGTTGATATTGGAATTTTTAAAGTGTTCACCAAAAGAGAGAAATTTTTGTCAAGTTGTGTGGGAATAACCAATTCACTCCCCTCTTAGTTATTCAACCTATTCAACAAACTGTACATTAGCATCTTGAACATGATGGATCCATTCCATTGAAGTACATATCACAACTTTATTTTCCACACCAGATCTATATCTTTATTCACACATCTACTCATCCGTTCTCACACACATACATGGATATTACATTAATTTATAAAAATCATCAACCTTGGAAATATCAACAAGCTCAACTTCACTCTCACTACCTTGTTACAAAAAAATGACTATACATGATACAATTTTAAATGTGAACCAAGAAATGTCAACTTAGACATAGCTTAGACCAAAATCATATGCCTCAAACATGAAACACCTCCAAGCATTATGCCTCAATCATCCACAACATGCTATAATCATCATGTCGACCAAGAACATGAAGAAAACCAACTCACCAATTGAAATATTCAATTGCAAATACCATGATCAATGAAAACTAGAAACACAATAGGAGCACAATTGAGAAACATCCAAAAAAATTATGAAATACCAAAAAAATATCCATGTCAACTCAAATTACAAGAATCATCAGAATTAATATATTGAACCTCAAGAACACTAACAAAAACTATTGCCATCCAAGAAAAATTACTTGTGGATCTCCAAATCATGACCCAATTGAGTTGGGGAAACAAATCAATTTGCCAAACCCACTCACTAGATCCACATACAAAAATATTGCAATGCAGAACACTATGGATCAAAATACTATCACACTATCATGCCACTAAACAACTGAAAAAGAAATCTCAATAGAGAAACCCATAGCTCACTCAAATTTTTATGCAAACCTCTATAAATTTAATCAAATAAACCATAGACATCCTTCTATCAAACAAATACATCCATATACACTGATATTTAATATAATAGATACATCAGACCAATGAGCTCATAGAACTTCATAGGAACACTATCACAAACATAGAAATATGTTGACAACAATGACAACACATCTCATAAGAACATATTTCACATTATTCTAACAACGCATAATAAAAATAACTATTTTATTTTTAATTATTTTTTCTAGCCTCACATTGGTGTATATATTAAGCACCACATCAAGTTTTACACACCTTTTGTATCAAAAAAATATGAATGTGACTTTGGGGCTTTACACTCCTCTTGTGGTACCTCAAAACCCTTTGGAGTCAATAGGCATTAACTATCTTAGCGGTCTATCAATGAACAACTTCTAAATTAATTTTGTATTAATTGATATTGAGATGCTTTGTAAAATAGCAATTAGGACAAACACATATTTTATTCAACCATATTTGTCTCTACATTTGAATGTTGACCTTAATTGTATCTATCCATGACCTAAGGTTTATCAACATTTTCTAGGAAAATATCTATAGATCATATTGGGTACATTATTGGACCAAGACATAACTTTTAAATTGTAAACTAATGGACATAAAAGGTAGTTAATTTCTCACTCTTGAACACCTTTTCTAAAGTTCATAATAGTGTACATCCATACACATTAAAGATAATATACCTTTCATCCAACATGCTTACAATCAAACATTTTGAAGTTCTATAAGGTGTAGTCCTTTAGAAAAAATTCTTATGTTCCAACAACTAGTGCCTCTCAACACATCCTTCTTTGCATTGATATTCTCTAAGAAATATACATAGGAACACAAAATTAAAAAAATACAATTATTCATCTAATAAACTGAAGTTCCTAATAGACAGGTCCAATACATTCTCTAACACTATTAAGATAAATAAACATCAGCATGATGCCTACATGTATTTTCTATTAGCAACAAATAGTTAATTATCTACAAAAAGGAAGAATGCTATTCTCTACAATACATAATCTTACCTTTATAATATAGTATCTACACCATACTACACAAAACTAGTGAGAACACTTGTATACTTAACATACCACAACACTTAGGTTTGCATAGTTTCTTCAAAATGAAGCTTCTCCCACCATAGCTTCCTACTCTTCTAGGACTCACACAATCTTGACATCTAATAGGATTACATGTTTCTCATGGGGTGGTCCCACAAGGTAGTGGCTATCCAGCCACATAAATCTTTTACTTTATATAACTTTTTGCAAACTTTTGAAACAAAAACTAAGTGTTTCCCCTTCGTATGCATAACAATTTTCATGGCTGCATAGTCGCTACCATCCCACAATAGTGGGTTACACTTTTTGCGAACTTTGACACTAAAATGAACATTCTGAAAAAACTTCGCATTCAAACACCTATTGCTATAAAATCATTAAGAATTTGAAGATTATGTAAGATAGTGATTTTTAGCATTTTGTGTGTAGATTCTAAATATAAATTTTAAAAAAATTTTGAAATTGATTTGTATCCATTTTCTATCTCCTTTAAAAAGTAGTTTCTATAAAAAATAACATTTTTAAAGAGTGACATTCATTTGGTCGAGCATAACCCTTTTTTTTAAAAGGATAAAAATATAATTCTTTTAATTTTAGGTTTGTAACACTAATATCTAGTATATCCAATTGGTTTCATTTGATTTGGTTGAATATTTTACAGTTTATTAAGATTTGAAGTGACATTAACTATAATAAAAACATAGGGTCATTTTCTCACCCCTAACCTGTTTTGTATATATCAAAATTTATTTTTTTATTTTTTTTGTTAGAGAGAGAATATAAATACCTAGTGTTTAGATTTTTTAAATTAGTTTTTTATACTTATTTTATTATTTTTCTATAAGCATTGAACATAGAAATTGATATATGGTGCAAAAATCATGTTTAATAAAACTAAAATCAATATATATTAAAATCATAATCATTGGAAAGAATTATTTGAGTAGTACCATCCTACATCTAGGTTTCTCAACAATTCATTTGATCCCCCAAAAAGATAATGTCAAAATGATTTTTGGTCAGCATTTTTATATGTGCAAGGGAGACTCGATTGCAAGTATGATTAAGGAGTAGAGAGACTATATAAAAGAAAGTTTGATCTAAGAGGTTTTCATCTAACTATTTCTAATTAATTCTTTCAAATGGGACCTCTCAAAACTTAAATCATCATATTTTCTTAAAAATGTGTAATTTCACCAAAAACCAAGATGTTAAAAAAAGTGTAACCCACAATTGCTGGTCACCCCATGTCGATCTTGTGGAAAAGAATGCCATCGTTAACATGACTACATATAATACTTGGTTATGCATGATTAAGTATTTCTCAAAGTCAAAGTTTTGTAGTATGTTCATTTACCTAAATGTGTCACTTGGAGTGATTTTGTGCATATTTTTCTACACTTAGCTTAGATGTAATTGAGGCCATTTCCTAACAAGAATTGGCAATTAATTTATACCTAACAAATTGTATAATTGTCCAGTCTCACCCATTCGTCATCTTTTGCACTTGTCTATAATAAAATACATGTTAAACAACCACATCAAAATTTTATATTAGATATTTTTATCCCATAGTTAACACATAATTCCTACACTTATCTCTTTTAAACAAACATGCAAGTCCTATACATATCTCTTAGAATTAGCACTAGGTGATCACACATTTCTATCTCACACATAGATCCATCTTCACTTAGATACATCTAGTTTGACACTATTTATTTCTAAGTCTTGACTATACTTATACCACATGTTTTACTAATCAAATAGGTTTGACATTTTCGCCCATACAAGTTAACATCCGTTTCTCTCTTCTGTATATAAAAATGCCCCATACACTTTTAATATATATTTGTACATTGTAAAGGCTTATTTGACAACCATTGTGTATAAATAACTATCATGTATAAGGTATAGACAAAGAAGTTGATACTGGTGAGTTGTGTATATATTACTATACAAATCTTATTTCACCTAATACATTTACAATGCAAAGTACTTTTTTAAAATCAAATTCACATTTACATACTAATCTAAATTTTCCAATTCATATTCTACAAATTTTATAGGTTGTTACTATAATTCATTGACTTAACTTCTAGTCCTCTTAGAATTTATATTATACAAGTTGATAGCTTCATCTACCTTGTCCTTCAAGTTTGGAATATCTACTTGTATCATATGGATTTCTTCCGTTTTGACATTGACAAGCTCTTATATGATTTCCCTATAAGAGCATTGTATTCTATATTCACTACATTTATCTATTTTTTCACTTGTAATGCTTCACAAAATGAAGTTTAGAACAACTACAATATATTAAAGCCAAACTTCTTTTTGAGAAGTATTTTAGATTGCTCTATATTTTCTTTTATAATCCATACTATCCATTGACTCATGTTGAAACATGAACTTCAAGAATATAAATCAATTGTGTTTTTAGAGTTTATAAGAATAAATCGATTATATTTTATTCTGAACACTATCTCCACCTTTTGCATCTAACAATTCTCAATAATCTCAAAACTTTTTCCTATTTCTTTCCCAGATTTTCTTTCTCAAAATCTTCTTATTTTTTCTTGGTTGTTTTTCTTGACATATTATCCTCTAGCCAAAAAGCTATAAATTCTTGTTTCCGATGTTCTTATAAAATTCTCTTTTTATGCAGATCTTTTGATTATAGGAACAAGTAGCCTACATATCTTGAATTTCCTACGATACCCAAGAATGATAAAAAGCCCTTTCCCATCAAACTTGTTTCAACTTCCTTTGTAAGCAAACATTTTCATCAGTGACACCATTGATATCATTTGATGGTCCCCCATCGAGCAAGTACACCGATGTAGTAACTTCTTCAGCCCAAAAGCCATCTCTCCATATTGATGCCATCAACTATGCGGTGCATCATATATTTTTTGACATCTATGAAAGATAAATGCTTATCCATTGGACGTACTCCAATCTAAGCTCTAAGATTTTGCCTATTTCTTTTTACAATGGAGCCTTGAAACAGTTGAAAGTGTTGAGATGTCCCTATGAACATTCAATTTCTAACCAAAAAAGAAAAAAGAACCCTCATCCAATTGATTCTATCTGCATAAAACTCATGATTCTGTTTAATTGTTAAATAAAGTATGGACAAACGGCCGTCCAAATTGACCCTCAAAATGATATAGAATAGTGTTCCCTTGGGGGAGAAAATGATGTTTTGTGGGGCATAGCAGCCATGAGGGAATATGAAGATGTCATGGGAGTCCCTCAATAAAAATGTCTTGAGAGTAGATAGCCAATCGGGGACATATGCCATTGCCGATCACCAATCCCCTCAATAAAGAACTAGATTTCAAAATTAATAAATGGTTCTAAATGTTTCTGAATATCAAAGTCTGGACTTTATAAAAAATGTCGATCTGACCAGATTTGCATTGATTTTGTCTGCCTACCGTTTCGTGTCACTTTCATTTATAAAGTGGCCATCTTCATCGCTCCCTACGTTGATGTGACATTAGCTCCCTTGAAGGCCTGTAATTTGAATTGCTTTTGGTGTGATATTGTTTTCTTATCTAGTGTTTACAGCTAAACAGATATGAAGCTGTTATCATGATGGATTGGATACTTTCTCTAAACTTTTGTATGTAATCCTTTCAGATTATACCTCTCAATCTAGGGATCGCGCCTTCTGTTATTCAATTCTAGTCAAAGTACAGTCGATTGTATCCTTAACCTAAAAGTGTGAAGGATTGGTTTCAAACTTAGACTTGTAGTATTTTGTCCTATCACAAATTTACAAAACGTCAAATCCTAAGGCTGAATAGTTATAAACTCTTTTTTTAGTGAACAGAGGCCTTTCCATTAAATTATAATATAAAAGTATACTATTCACAAAAAGGGTCGAAGATAGAAGATCACCCCGCTGAATTTTTACTCATCACATGTAGGAATTTAAAATCTGTTTGACCATTGTCGAAGTAAGGTGCAGAAAGTAGGCTGGAAATTTAAATCATTCGAGTGATATAAAAAATAAATAAATTATAAAACAAAATGTTTATGAAGATTTTTTTAAAAAGAAAATGCATTGTATCTCAATCATTAATTAATTCTTCAATTAAATTACATAAATTGTAATACTTCATGACTAGTATAACTTGTAAAACAACTTAATATGTGTTTGTGGAGAACTATAATTCATACATAGTTTTTAGAAATATGTGTTCGCAACCACTAGTTAGTTTAGGTATTATTATCAATTCAAAGATCACAACACTAAAATCAAGTAGAACTCTTAACTTGTGAATTTATCTATCTTTTGGTGATTTTCCTTGGTCTTCTTTAAATCCATGGTTTACTCCCTCTCATCATTCTCTTTCTATATTCACAACTCTTGCACACTTTTAAGTTGTGATACTTGCATTTAGCAAATCACGTGTCAACTAAAAAATAACTACACATTGTCAAATTACAAACTACAAGCGGAAACAAATGCCACTTCAAGTGGGTGTAAAAGTAAACAAATGTTTCTAATATTACAATATTGGACCGCGTGTATGATTTCTATTTTAACATTCTCAAACTTATTGTATACCTTGCAAACATGCCTAAAATTTGACAGTTACCTCTACTTGTCATATGAAAATTAAAATTGGAGCTACTGTGCTAAGCCTGTTTGACCTTGAATGTTATGTGATGCTTTTGCATCCCATTTCATGTGATAGACATAAATTTCCCCCTACTTTTTAAGCATAGCTTTATTTCTTTTTGTTGGTGAATGAAAGATTTGATCCTCTATGGTTGGTTCTAGTAGGGCCCAAGTGGACCTTATCCTTTTCCATTAAAGCAAGTTGTTCAAATGGATTATGATTCATCTCATGGACATATTAATGCCATTAATTTTCTCATTCAAGCTACTCATGATGCCAAGGATGCTCATAGAATTGAGACTTATTCTCATTTGAATGGTTCTCTGTGAAGGAAAGAAGAATGACTTATTGTGTTCATTAACCTATAAATCATTATAGATAATGTTTTATTTTTCAAACCTTTTAGAGTGATACTATCAATTGTAAGTTTATGGGTGTTAAAATTTCTCTTCTCTTCATAGAAAATTGGAAACATACACATTGCCATCCACAAAGAGATATGGTGATTATCCTTGTGGCTAATGGTTTTTTCTTTATAGTCTTCATAGGAATGATAAAAAAAATAAGTCATTTGAAGGAAGGTCATTTTTTCACAATCATGAAGGATTGTTTATGAAATTGTGACATGTTAGTTTTGAGTGTTTGGAGGATATTTCAACCTTACTTTCAATCTTGGTCTATCTCCTTTGATTTCCTATGGAATTATAGAGATATGATGTTTTACACTTAACTATTGCAGTTCTTGGTAATCCTCTTGGTCATTCTCATTAGGAAATTGAGAGAAAGGTTGCTACTCATTCTTGCATTTGTATGGAAATTGATCTCAATAATCATTTCACCAATTCATTGGAAACTATATTGAGAAATGTGAATTGGATTCAGTAGGTGGATTATAAAATTCTTCCTTTGAGTTGTTACCTTTGACATCATTATTGGCCTCTTCAAAGGAAATGTAATACGACAAACAATATGAAGCATTTTCATAGTCTAATAGCTATTGAGTTTCCTTACAATCCGCATTAGTGATACTCCTATGAAAATCTTTCTCAACAAATATATTGTAATTTATTGTAGATTTCTAAATAATATTATGTGCAATGAAATTAATGTGCTAAAAATGAATGCTTTAAATAACTAAAACATTCAAATACCTAAATCTAAGAAACATCTAGATTAGACAGAAAGAAAACAATGTAAAAAACCAAGAAACGCAAACCTCAACACTCCAAGAAGCTCCCTTTGATATGTAGCTTTGTCCAAGATGGATGATGTGTGATCAAATGCTCAAGATTCAAACATATGAGTGTGGAGATATTTGTGCATTATATAAGGTTATGATTTCTTTCTTTTGGATCTCAAATGGGTATTATGACTTTGCTTGAAATGGTGGATGATTTGTGAAGGATTGAGGGTTCAATTTATAGCCCAAAGGAGCGTTGAATGGATAGTGAATATGAAAATATGAGGAGTGGCTAGGATTCATTTTAGGGGAAGCACATGGATTGTGCTTTCTCAAACTCATAGATTTGTGACAAGTTTCATAAGGAGAGAGGATGAGAGGTCGTTGAAGTTTGGGAAGATATGCCATAAAGGCACATCTTGTCTCAAATCCCAAAGGTCAAGCTTTGAGGAATATGACCATTTTGGAAAATGGGAGGGATTTTGAAGAAGTGGGAGAAAGGAATAAAACATTCTTTGGAGCATACAAATGTGGAAGAATATGGTTGAGGATGTAAGAGGGCATTTAATGTTGACAAGTGCATAGAAGGTTGGGTGTAGAGAGGATGTGACACAAAGTTGAATTTGAGTTGGGTTTGGATTCTTTAATCTTTGGGTTAGGATTGTGCAAATGTTTAGGAGAGGATTAGGCTTGGATTAAGAATGATCAGTGGCAAAGTGGGAGAATTAGGAGAATGCAAGTTGGAGGAGAGAGAGTGAGTGGGGGCTTAATTAGCTAACCAAGGGTATTTTAACTAATTAAATGGGGATTAGTATGTGTGAAGAGGTTGGTTTGAGTTAGAAATATACGTTAGGTGGTTTACGATTTTGTTAGATGCGAGTTAAATTTAGTAGCCATGTGCTCAAATTAAATGAAATTAATTAATTTAATTCACAAATAGAGGAAAAAGGGGTTAAATAAATTAATTAAAAAATATGAATATTTTTTCAATTAATAGAAGGGGATTTCATTAATTCAATAACCTTGGGTTTCTTATTAATTAAGCAAGCTATAATTAATTGATTAGATTAATTAATTATAAGGATTGACATAGGTTAATTAAATAAAAAATATTTAATAATACTTCAAAGAGAGCTAAATTTGATTATGAAATCATTAATCAGATTTAGGTGTCTACATTTTGCCTCTCTTCAAAATGGTGTTAAAATAACGTTATTTCAAAGATGTTTAAAGTTTTGATGACGTAAAGAAGTAAGGCAACTAAGTTTCCCTAGACTACAAGAAGATCGTGTTAGTTATACTAGGTGATACCCCCTTGAGAAGGTGGATGGGAAAGAAGGGGCCTGTGAGGTGTCTTGAAATGGAATTTATCTCGGTTGTATGGAATAAAGGGGGAGGGAAATAGGACATAGTTCAATGGGATCGGGATGCAAAAAATAGGTCCTTGGAAGAAACAAAGTGAGGAAAGGTCACACTAGGGTCGGGAATGTGAAGAAGGTTCCCTAAAAGGGACCCTTATAAGGTTAGGAGGGTTAAAAATGGCGTCATTTGCATCTTGAGCCTTTGAGAATTTGAGAGAGAGAGAGAGAAGAGCCTCCGTTTTGACATTTGAGCTAGATTGAGTGAATGTAGAGAAGACACACACAATGCAAACAAGGCATCATATGGATGTCGTGAGGAGTGTTCAACATCATCAAGTGGAGGACCGAGATGTGAGTGTCAAAATACCAGCCTTTCCCTTATTTCTTTCATGTATTTAATGCTTTATTAGGTAGAAAATTTGTGTTCCTATGAGGTTGTGATCTACAGGAATGGGGTCAGGATTGGTGGGATCACAATCCCGTCGACCTATCAAAATTGATGCTTTTGGGAGGGTTTTGAATTTTTCATGGGAATGTGTTCCCACCTTCATAGGAGCATGAAACTAGTAAGAATGATCATGAACTTGTAGTCTAACAGCCAGAGGGAATATAGTCCTGTGGTCTAAAGAAGAACAGATCGACAAGAATGTGTTCCTGCTAGTAAAGGTAGAAAATAGGGTTTAGCAGAAAGGGGAGGGGTTAGGTAGTTGGTGTGTATGTAAAATGCCTTCATAAGATTATTTTGATGAAATAAAAATTCAAATACTAAAGATTAAGTTAATTACACAAATTGAATTGAAACCAAACCAATAAACGTCTTATGGATCTCTAACTAGGAAGCTAAAGTAATGCTCTCATCTTGAGCACTCAAAAGTGACAATGCTAGAATGATATTTGAAAGCTAAGCTGAATTATGATGCTAATTTCCCTAATAATTCTCAATTATGCTCAAAATCAAACTAAAATGCTCCATTATGATCAATACTCATTGATGTAGCACAACACACTCTGTTAACAATAAATTTGATCACAAGACAAATAACACAGATTTGAGTCCTTCAATATTTCTCATTCATCACTGACTGCCTCTACAATTCGCTGCAAACTCTTAAGTAACCAAAAACTAGAAAAAAAATAAGAAATCTAAAAATTACCCTTTTTGGCAATTTTTTTCCACGTGTTGTTTTGCCATTTTTGGTAATTTTTGAAACAACACTTAAAAAGCTGAGATTTTCCCTAAACATGCCCTTGACTAAGTTAGAATGAATTGCCAACTAATATTCAAGATTTGATAACATAAACTCAAATTTATTAGAAAATAGAACTTTCTAAAAACTAGAGAAAAAACACTAAAAATTGATTTTGGAGCCCGAGATGAAACTTTCAGCTCTTGAAAATGTGCTAAAATGGCCCCCAATCAATCTGAGATCATTGGAAAAACAAATGCCACCACCTGAGGCACGCACCCAAAAAATTTCAGCAAAAACCTAGACCTGAGTCAAAAGTTATGACCTCCGAAAGTTTGTGTATGATATTATGACCTACAGAGGGCCCTGCATCATTCTCCCCTTCTTTAAAGGAACACAACTCCTGCAAGTGGTTTTCTGTGAACTACTGCAACTTTGAGGGGTCCAACTTCATCACTTCCCATTCTGAGATCCAGGTGCTATCTATTGCTGGTAATCCCTCCCACTGAATCAGGTACCTATTATAATGACCATTCCGGGTGACTGTAGACTGCTTGTCTAGAATGTGGGCAATCTTTTCCTTCCTTTTTCTTGGAAGGTGGTGATGCCAATCCACCTCATCTGTACTGGCTGGCTGAGGTAGTTCTCCATGAAATGCATATAAATCAGAAACATTAAAGACAGGAGAAATATCTAGATCATCTGGTAGACAAACCTCATAAGCATTATCATTGATCTTCTTCAAAATTTGGCAAGGACCTATCTTTTTGTATTTCAGCTTATGATATGTGCCAGTGTGAAATCGCTCACACCTCAAGTATACCATCACCAAATCAATTGCATTAAATACCCATCTCCTTCTAGTGGCATCTGTAGCAGCCTTATATCGCTCATTGCTATCCTGTAATTTACTCCTCACATCTTGTTGAAGTTGTTGAAGGTGTTCAGCAAATGCTTCCCCATCATCACTAATTCTGTCTTGCATAGGGAGTTGTACAAGGTCCAAAACACCCTGAGGATTCTTACCATATACGATCTGAAAAGGAGATTTTCCAGTTGATTTGTTAACAAAACTGTTGTAAGCAAACTCTGCTTGAGGCAATGCTAAGTCCCACTTCTTAGGCTTTTCACCAACAATACACTGTAACAGGTTTCCCAAACTCCGATTGACTACCTCAGTTTGCCCATCAATTTGGGGATGATAGGCACTGCTGATTTGCAACTGTGTTCCCATCTTCTTCCATAAGGTCCTCCAAAAATGACTCAAAAACTTAGTGTCCCTGTTAGAAGTGATAGTCTTCGGAATGCCATGGAGTCTAACAACTTCTGAGAAAAATAAGTTGGCTATCCTTGTGGCATCATTATTTTTTTTACAAGCAATAAAATGAGCCATCTTAGAGAATCTATCAACAACTACAAAGATAGAATCTATACCTCGTTGGGTGTGGGGAAGCCCCAATACAAAATCCATACTCACATCTATCCATGGCTCGATGGGTACAGGTAGAGGTGTATACAATCCTATGTTTTGGGAGTGGCCCTTAGCCACTTGACAGATTTTGCACCTTGCCACGTACTTAGTAATGTCCCTTTTCAATTTTGGCCAGTAGTACTTGTCTTCAACCAAGGCTATTGTCTTGTCCTTCCCAAAGTGACCAGCCAAACCACCACTATGAAATTCCCAAATAATATTTTTCCTCATGGAACCAGCTGGTATACAAAGTTGTTTCCCTTTAAAGAGGTAACCATCCTGCATAAAGTATTCTCCTCTCATGTGATCCAAAAGATTAGTTCCTGGTTCTTTAATCTTCTCTATAATTTTCCAAAAATCATCATCAACCTCATACAAAACTTTAATAGCATCAAAACCAATGACCTCCGATTCCATTGTAGTTATGAGTGTAACACGCTGACTTAGGGCATCAACAACTTGGTTTTTCTTTCCAGACTTATGCTTCAAAACAAAATTATACCCTTGCAAGAAAGACACCCATTTAGCATGCCTACTATTCAATTTCTTTTGTGTGTTCACATATTTTAGGGCCAAGTGATCTGTAAACATCACAAATTATTGTGGGACCAGATAATGCCTCCAATGCCTTAAGGCTTGAACAATAGCATAAAATTCTAAATCATAGGTAGAATAGTTCTTCCTTGCATCATTTAACTTTTCACTGAAAAAGGCTATTGGTTTACCTGTCTAGCTAAGAACAGCACCTATCCCAACATGGGAAGCATCACACTCTACTTTAAATACTTTATCAAAATCTGGAAGTGCCAATATAGGAGCTTCAGTTACCTTTTTCTTCAAGAATTGGAAACTTTGTTCAGCATTTATTGTCCATGTGAATTCCCTTCCTTTCGTACAACCTGTGATGGGCACTACAATACTGCTAAAATTATGAATGAACTTTCTATAGAAGGTTGCCAATCCATGAAAACTCCTTACCCCTGTTATGCTGGATGGATTAGGCCATTCTAGTATTGCCTTGACCTTTTCTGGGTCCATCTGAACACCATCTTCACCAATGATGAAGCCCATAAAAGTTAAACTATTTTGCATGAATCTACACTTCTTTAAATTTGCACAGAGCTTCTCTTTCCTTAGTACACTTGGGATGATCCTTAAGTGTTGTAGGTGGTCTCCTTTGTTTTTTCTATAAATTAGGATATCATCAAAATAAACTACAACAAACTTACCAATGTAGGGTCGTAAGACAGTATTCATCAATCTCATGAATGTACTTGGTGCATTAGAAAGCCCAAATGACATAACCATCCATTCATACAAGCCATCCCTAGTCTTAAAAGATGTTTTCCACTCATCTCCTTCATGAATTTGAATAAGTGGTATCCACTTCGTAGATCAATCTTGCTGAAGTATTTGGCCCCTGCTAATTCATCCATCATATCCTCTATATGAGGAATAGGAAACCAATACTTGATAGTAATCTTATTAATTTCTCTATTGTCAGTACACATCCTCCATGTTCCATCCTTCTTTGGGGTCAACAATGCCGGCACAACACATGGATTCATGCTTTCTCTAACCAGGCCTTTCTCAACTAGTTCTGTTACTTGTTTGTTGAGCTCTGCATGTTATGTTGGGTTCAGTCGATAAGCTTCTTGATTAGGAAGAGTTGCTCTGGGAATCAGATCAATATGGTGTTGTATATCCCTTTTTGGTGGGAGACCGTCAAGTAGCTCATTTGGAATAACATCAACAAATTCTTCTACTATCTTTACTGTGTCATGTGGTATTATGTCTTTGAGTTCTTCTCCCCTTTTTACTACCAATGCATCATAGCAACCTGTCACCTTCATTTCTTTGACAACATCCTTTGTAGACAACATGGTCTCATTCTTCCTTTCATCCTTAAGTGGTAAGAGAGTCACTTTAGAGCCATCCTTCCAGAAGGCATATGTATTTTTCTCTCCATCGTGCATGATTTTCCTATCATATTGCCATGGCCTTCCCAACAAAATATGACAAGCATCCATAAGAATAACATCACACCATATCTCATCCTTATAGATTTTTCCTATAGTAAACCTAACCAAACATCTTTTATCAACAGTAACCTCATTTCCTTTCTTAAACCATGCAATACAGTAAGGATGAGGATGTTTCTCACATTGCAGATTTAATTTCTCTACCATTTCCTTAGCTACCATATTCTCACAACTACCCCCATCAACAATGACTTGGCATACCTTTTCGCTTGAGGTGCATCTAGTTCAAAAGATGTTGGTTTGAAGCCATGATTCATCAGAGCTCTTTGTAGGGACTTCTTCCTTCTCTAGAATGATCATTGATCTCCTCATCATGAGAGTTTATCCCACGTCTGGTAGGACTTCTTGCTCTGTTCCTGCTTCTATGAATTCTGGCTGATCCAGGTTCACTCTAGGTTGTCCTCCTTTATTTCTTTTTGGTGTGTTATAATTTGAACATTCAAAGGCTCTGTGTCCTTCTTCTCCACACCTAAAACAAGTGAAAGGCCTTCTTTGATTTTCCCAGCCTCTTCCACTTTCGTAGCCTCGCCCTCTTTGGAACCCCCTTCCTCTTTCTTGATTTGGAGGATCTTGCCTGGTGTCTATATTTTTTTCAAATCCTTGAAAGGGATCTCCCTGACCATGATTAGAACCTCCTTGAAATGGAGTTGAGGTACCCCTTCAACCACCTCTATTCCTCTGGATATATTGCCTATTCTGCTTTTCTTCAGCCTTCAGGGCTAATTGGTAGGCTTCTTCCATACCGTTGACATGATGCATGCTCAACTCATCTTGGATGGAGAATTTTAGGCCATTCATATATCTAGCAGCCATCTGCTCATTATTTTCTTGATGCTCTATGCGCATGGATAGCTTGTAGAATTCATTTGTATAGCCTTGCACTAAAGACAAGTTCTGTTTCAAATTCTGGAACCTGCGAAAGAGGGTTTGTGAATAAACCATGGGTAAGAATTTTTCTTTGAGCTTTTTCTCCATCTTGCTCCATGTCTTAATATTTTCCTTTCCTTCTTTGGTTTGTTCCTTTTGGAGATGATCCCACCATATCATTGCATGTCCTTTTAGTTTTGTGCATGCAAACTTCATCTTCTTTTCTTCTATCATAGGCTTCCACTCAAAAAAATTTCCCATCTCGTTTAGCCAATCTATTAATTCTTTTGGCTTAAGACTACCAGCGTAGTCTAAAATATCAACCTTGATTGATTCACTCCTTCCTTCCAAAGCCCTGAGAACTCTATCTTCATAGCTCATTTCTTCTAGCCGCTCTCCTATATATTCTTCATTTTGGTCAGCACCTCTTTGGTTTCCCTCTTCATCAGATTCATTCCCTCCTTGTATCCCTTGATTATCCATTCGTTCACCATGTCTTTCAATCTATCTCTACATATCCAACATCAATCTTTGCATCGGCATTACACCTCCTCTTCCTTTTCCTCTTCCTCTCCCAACCATCTTCCTGCTCTAATACCAAATGATGTAGCACAACACACTCTATTAACAATAAATTTGATCACAAGACAAATAACACAGATTTGAGTCCTTCAATATTTCTCATTCATCATTGACTACCTCTACAATTCACTGCAAACTCTTAAGTAACCAAAAATTAGAAAAAAAACAAGAAATCCAAAAATTACCCTTTTTGGCAGTTTTTTCCATAGGTGTTTTTTTGCCATTTTTGGTAATTTTTGAAACAACACCTAAAAAGCTGAGATTTTCCCTAAACATGCCCTCGACTAAGTTAGAATGAATTTCCAACTAATATCCAAGATTTGATAACATAAACTCGAATTTATTACAAAATAGAACTTTCTAAAAACTAGAGAAAAAACACTAAAAGTTGATTTTGGAGCCCGAGATGAAACTTTCAGCTCCTGAAAATGTGCTAAAATGGGCCCCAATAGATCCGAGATCCATTGGCAAAACAAATGCCACCACTTGAGGCACGCACTCAAAAAATTTTAGTAAAAACCCAGAGCCGAGTCAAAAGTTATGACCTCCAGAAGTTTCTGTATGAGATTATGACCTACAGAGGGCCTTGCATCACTCATGCAAATTGAATTCAAATTGATCTCTAAAAGCATAGAAAAATTTCACTAGAGTAATGATGCACTAAGATAATGGATGTTTACTCATTTAAGCCCTTCTATTTATAGTATTTTCCATGGGTAGGGGTAGAGTGAAGATTAACTATGATTAGATGAGAATTGATTTATTATTTTCAAATGTTTGAACAAAGAGACCATTTGTGTTTCAAATGTTTGGACAAGATGAAAAAATGAGTGGCCAAGATTGCAAAGCCAATTTGAATGGTTGAGATAGAAAAGGATTCCTTGATCCACGTGATTAAAATATTTTCACCTCATTGGTTGATTGATTTTTGTCCATATGTGGTGGATGATAATTATTTGATTTATTAATTGATTTATCCATGTAATTTGATTTAATTGGATTGGATTTAATTAATTGAAACAACTATATAATTAATTCATTAAATCAATCATATAATTATTTGATATTTTGATTTAATTAATCTAATTGGCTTTGATTTTTAAATATTTCATGATTTGATCAATAATTGCTTGATTTGACTTGGTTGACTTTGGTTGATCAATTTTGGGTGTATACAAATGTCCCACTTGGAATGAATGTGTGGAGCATGCTGGTTCAAAGAATGTTGGATTGACTAATGTTTGATATTTGATTTGGAGTTTGATTTTTAGTTTGATGCAAATTTGATTACTTGATGCTGATACCCTCTTGATAAGATTATTTGATAAAATATTTAATCCCTTTTGATGTCTCATTTATGATTTTAAAATTTTTGCGTCTAATGCCCCTGATTTGAGAATTTGCCTCAGTTTTGTGTTATGATGATATTATGCCCCCTCATAAATAAATTTGGAACTAATTTGGATGAGTTTTGAGGAATTTCATAATTTTTAGGATTTTTCCAATTTTTTGCTAAAAAATTCCTTTTCAATTTTTTTTTTGATAATATGTGATGTGAAGAATTTGATTGATAATTCCCTAGTTTAAAAACTTTTGACTTAATAAAAAATTCCCCTGGTAAATAAATATGAAAAATGCCCTTCATTAGGTCACCTTGGGTATAAATAGGATTAAAATATTTTAACTCTTGTCATTTTCACTTTTTTACCGCTCAGAGATCTAGTTTCCTTGTGGCATGTTCGAGATGGTGGCCTCAATTCGTGAGATTAGATTTGAGCATGAGCAGATATTTCAGTGTCTTGCAGACTATGAACCTCTAGTGAACTTCCAACTCCTCTCTTTTTTTCTATTTTTTCCATTTGTAGATAGATTTTTGAATTTACGCGTTGAAAGTTTTAGTTTTTCCTTTATTTTTCTATGTTTTAGTGCACAGTGTAGCTATTTTTAGCACATCCTATGAGTATTAGCACATACAAACTATTTTGGCATGTATGAAATGTTGTTTTAGCACATATAATGTAAAAATGTAGCATGTATTATATTTCAACATGTGTAATATAATAAAGTAGTGCGTAACCTGATTTTGCACTTTTAAACTTGACTTGCATCTCGTTTGATTCGTCAGTCAATATGATTGAGAACTTGATGATGTAATATAATACTATGATGAAAAATAAGCATTTTGATGTCAGTTTGATCATTTGATGGATGTGGTATGTTTGATGTCACTCCTGATAGGTTGATAAGATAATTGATGTTTCCTTCCTCTTGATATAGAGTTAGGAATAATGATGCACTCTAGATGAGAAATTTTATGATAGGATAGTTGACTTGATTGAATTTAGATGATCCTCTAGATAATGTCACTAATTTGATGTCACTTGATTCCAAACAGGTTTGAGGCCGAAAGTATTGGTGTTTCATTTTCCTCTTCCAAAGGCATGTCTTCTTGTATGGTATGTAATTTCTATGTTCATGAAGTTGTCTTATTATTTCCCTTTTCTTCTCCTTCTCTACTTCATGCTCTTCTAGTGTTAGAATATTTTCTTATTTCGTTAGTATGATGATGAATATTACATGTGTATATAAGTAAGACATAGAGATTAGTTGACAACATCTATAATTATCCAATGCACCTTACTAATTGAAATTGATCATTATAATTTCCAAATTAGTTTGGAACTCTTTAAAACATTGAGTTTTCATAAATCTTCCTTCTAATTCAAACCTCAATTGGAAAAAAACCTATTACAGTACGTAAAATTATGAAAATGACAAGTCCATATTAAATCAATTGTAAACCAACAACTTTTTATTCACTTTTCACTTCTAAAAAATTAAAAAAAAACCTCAAATGATCATTTTTTGTCAAAAATCATTAACGTTCCCACTTCTATGTTGAATTTTGAACAAAAAGGTAGTAACAAGCTAATAGAAAATGCTTATTGCACTTGTTTTTGATATTCAACACCATGGAAAGCTTTTATTTGTTAGATAATGCATATACACCAAACATGAAATGAAAATGTTGGCCTATATCATGGGTTCCTTGGAATTTTTACCATTTTTAGTATGCCACATATGGTGTATGTAATATATGGCATACACCATATAAAATACAAAAAAAAATTCTTTTCAAGTACATCCATCCATAGTCTTTACATATGGTGCATGCCATATATAGCGTGCACCATATGCTATGTTATACTCTCTTTGTCCCTCTTTTTCTCTCTCTAAACCCTAAATCCTAAGTCCTAAACTGTATATACCATCCCCTAAATCCTAAATCCTAACCCCTAAACCCCCTTTCCTTCTCTCCTCATATTACTCTATTCCTCTCTATGATCTAAACCCTAAACCCTATACTAGTTCCTAAATCCTAAGCCCTAAACACACAAACACACACACTCTCTCTAAACCCTAAACTTTAATTCGTAAACCCTATATGATGGTCCCTAAATTATGATCTCTAAGCCCTTAACCCTAAACCCTAAACCTTTAATCCTTTTTTAATTTCCACATATATTTGATCTCCTCTCACTATCTCTCCCTATCTCCCTTATCTCTCTCTCTCTCTTCCATACCTCTATCTCCATTGACCCTCTACCTTTCATCCATATCTTCATCTCTACTCCCCTTTTCCATTCCTCCTATCTAGCTTCCCCCATCTCTCTCTCTCTCACACACACAAACACACGACACCCATTCCCCATTAATTGGGGTTTTAAGGCATTTTAAGGGGTCTTAAGGGGTCCTATGATATATTAATGTATCCTAGGACCTGTTAAGACACATTACAACCCCTCAAGACCCTTAAACATACCTTAATGTATCTTAGGGACTCCTAGGATACATTAATAGATAATGGGATTTGTAAGGGTTCATAAGGTGTCTTGAGGGGTGACAGAATGCATAAATGTATCTTAGGGCCCCTTAGTACCCTTATAACCCCTTAGAACACTTTTAAATACATTAATGTATGTTGAGGGGTCGTAAGGGGTCGTAAGGAATTTTAAGGGTTAGGACCTCTTATGACCCCTTAGAACCCCTTAGAACAAATTAATGTATCCTATGACTCCTAAATTACATTAATGGTTACTTGGGGTCATAAGGGGTCTTTAAGGGTGCTACAATACATTATTGTATCCTAGGACACCTTAAGACCCCTTAAGAACCCTTATGACCCCTTACGACCACTTACCATACATTAATGATTATATTGGTCTAAATAGAAATTTAAATTTTTTATTTTGAGGTTTTGGTCAACACGTTTCATATTTCACTGAAATATTTTAGAGCTAACATAGTGCAATCAATTTTTTGGTTGTGGAACTATACGATCAGATGTTTATGATTTAAAAATAGGTTGGATGCATGCAAGAAGTGAAAGAAAGTTTTGTGTGAAGGATCTTCTATAGTATTTTGAGATTTGAATTTATGATTGAAAAAGATAGTCAAATAGGGTAGTCAGAGATAAAATTTATCAGATTTGAGTCTTGTACTTATCCAAAATTGTAACTAGGCATTAGTAGATGGTATTTTATTAGTTCAAAATATTTGGTGATCATTTTAGTGATCTTTTAAGGAAGTGATCCTTTCATAGATTTGTAGCCCTTTTGTAATTAAAAAGTGAGCTCTAACAAAGAGCCTGAATGCATGTGCATTCCTACTTGATTGTAAAAAAATATTTATGCAGAGTATTATCTTGTGGGTTCCATCCTGATCCTAATTTATCTCCTAAGAGGGTTTCCACAATAAAACCCTTTGGTTATGGTGTTATCCTTGTTTTCTTTATGCTCATGAATGTTAATTTTTATTCATGAGTTAAGTAGTTTGTGGATTCAAATATTAAAGTTAATTTTTTTTAATACTAATTCACCCCCCTCTCAGTGTTCTCTCTTTCCATTAATTGGTATCAGATCCAAGTACCTTGGAGGAATCATAATATCTTGAGTGATATCCCGAAAGGAAGAATGGATTCAATATTGCATGAACAACTCATTGTTACATTGGATTATCTTGATCATTCTAAAGATGAAGTTAAAGAGCTAAAAAGGAACCTAAGAGAAGCTAAAATCTTCATGAAGTCATTGAAAGCATAGCTAAAGAAAGCCAACATGAAGAGAAAGGAACTTTATACATTTAAAGAAATAGGATAGCGAGATCTTAGGTGATGAAAAATTGAGTCAAGACTTGAGGAGAAGACTGAATAATGTGAGAAACTCAAGAAAGAGAATGCAATCATGAAGCATGAGATGAAGTCTATAGTGATGAGGATGACCAAAGAGATTTAGGATAGGAAGAAGAATGAAGAGAATATAAATCATTCGTTAAAGGAAAGATCTGATAAATGCAATAGACTTATTTCTAATCTATAAGAGGCTAAGGATATTGAGTAAGAACTAAGAGAAGAGATTGTGATTGTTAATGACTACAAGGATAAGTTCATGATTAGCTCAGCCAAGCTTGATTCACTACTTGAAAGTTAGAGGAGTCTAGATGACAAGAGTGGCATTGGATTTGAGAAAGGAGAAAGCTTCAAATCTGGATCTAGTTAAGGAAATCCTAGATATGAGAAGGAGAAAAATAAGACTTCAACAAGATAAAAAAATGCTCAAAGGACCGGTGGTAAGTGCTATATTTGAAAAACATTTGGTCATAAAGCTATGTATTTTAGAAATAGGATGAATCAAAATGGTGCAAATTTTTATGGTGAATGTTTTAAATGCAATAAATATGGTCATAAGTCAAGTGAGTGTACAAATGTTGTGAACAAATCTTTCGATAGAAAGAATAACATTAAGTGTTATGCATGCAATGGGTTTAGTCACATTGCAAAGTAGTGTGAAGAAGAATAAACTAGATGAACAAAAATAATAGAAAAAGGAATATTATATGGCACAAATGCAATAGATCTGGTCATATTTTAAGGTTATGCAAAAGTAATGATGTAAACAAGAGATGTCTGGTAGACAAGAATTAATGCAGTCAAGGATGGTGGATCCAATGAAGGATAGTCCAAACCTTGCAGCCAACATAATTACACAGCGGATTACTCAACAATGCAACACAAAGTAATTGTTCAACACTGATTTTCATTAACATGCCCGGCTGTAAGGCCTTCGGGGTTAGGGCCAATTACTATTATTGTAATTAATTATTCCTAATTACACTTTACTTAATCTTACTTAGGTTAATGCATTGCATAGTAATTTGTGATTGAGACACCTAGGAGTGTGCACATCTATTAAGCACATGATGTAGGAGAAATTCCACTTTTGGTGTGATAGTTGTCTTCCCATATCTCATTGTGTGTGAGATCCACCTTTCGTGCTCTTATCACATTATCATCCTAATCCAATGCACATAATTTATTGCATATTGGAGGATGATCCACATTTGGTGGACATGTGATTACACCTAGCATAGGTAATAGCTTATCAGCTCCTCATCATTCTCTCATATCGCCTTTCCTATATAAGGAGGCCTATTATGTAATCATTTCAGTGAGCAATTAATTGGATCTATTCAATCCATCCTTGCATTCATATTTTCTCTCTTGTGCTTTTCTTCAACCTCTAGATCCTTGGTTCAATATTTTCTATTTGCAAATTCTTACATGGTATCAGAGCCATTGGAGCGTTTTAGATCAGCCGATTTGAAGAGATCTTGATGCAAGCTTTGAAGGTCCAAATATGAGATCTGGCAACCAGCGTGTGATAGAGGCATCTTGGAGCAAATCTGACCTCACCATTGCGTTCGAGAGGCTGTTTTAGTTAAGATCAACTATAAATTTGCCTATATTAGGTGAAAGTCAAATCTGAGGCAAATTTTTTTTGCAAATCAGACCGTACGACCTGATTTGCCCTCTCTGGTACGATTTTGTAAAAAAATAAAATTATTTTTTATTCAAGTCATATTCCTGAATTTTTTTTTTTGCAAAATTATTATTTTAAGGGCTTGGTACGTGCCTTGAATTCTCTAGATTTCCCTGGGATAGCCCACGCTCAAGCCCAAAGGCGAGCCCAGGCCAAGGCCGACATCACTCTTTTCTTTGGAATTGGGACTTTACATATTTTAAATGGCTAAAAATCCTAGCGCACAAGGAATGTGGGATTAAAATCCCACATCCCCACCGCTCCCTTCCACCTCCGCTGCTCCTCCCAGTGGCTCCTCTCTCCACCGCTTAGCTAGCATCTCTGACTCCGCAACGCACTACCCCCGCCACCTCCTCAGACCACCGGGCCACCAGCTCCGGCCACCTCCGCCACGCGCCAGCCACAATAGTGCCATGCATCATCCACATGACATCCAACGTAGACACACTTGCAATGCCCATCAGCGCCCCATCACCTGCCACGTGGACCAATCCGCTGTAGAGCAAAGACTGACACATCATTGCCACGCAGGCTGCCCACGCAGTGCCACCTCACCTGCGCCGACCCTGCCACATCAGCTAAAGACACACACACATGCCATGTCACCATAGGTGATGTCATCTCCTAGCATGCTAGGATCCATACAGTACGGATGAACACATCAGTGCATGTCAGCTAGTGGGGGCATTTTTTTGCTGACGTCATGTTTTGATGAGTCCAAATTTGATGACTGTTTAGCCATCAAAATAGGGCAAAATTGGCTTTCTGCGATGGCCTCTAGACCATCAAATTTAACCCAGCAGTCTACTGACGTCATCAAGGTTTGGAGATTTCCCAGCCTTCACCATTTGCATTTTTGGTTTGATAGTCCAACTTTGAGAGGCCATAACTTGGTCATCCGGGCTCCAAATCGGGTGCAATTTTTTTTAAAATTGGGTAGAATTTCCTAAAATTTCTAGTGGTGATATTGATTTTGCATTTTGGTAGTCTCATTTGTTAGAAATTGCAGATCTTGTTGACTGTTCCTGTTTGTTCTTTATTTCTGCAACTTCCTGGGCTTTGTTTGGGCACATACGGTAACATTTTGAGGTGATTTTTTTTTTGAAAGTGCATGATTTTTTGTCTACTTTCTAGATCTGCAGTTAGATTTGAGTGATTTTGGGTAGACATATCACTTTCAAAAATTGGTCATTTTGGGGCTATAATTGCACTTGGTTAATCATTGGATTTCAATTTTCTGATTTGTATCAGTCATTTGAAGGAGTTATTAGTAGTTATCAGTCATTATTTGGTTGCAATATGGATAATTCAAAGGTTAAAATGCTCACTCCATATAACTACCATGAATGGAAAGTTTCTTTAAGTGATCATTTGTTGAGTCTTGGATTGCTTAGAATGACTCTTGGGCAGGATCAAGAACCTCAAACAAGTGCTGTAGAAAGGTGAAAATTGTTTGATTGAAGGGATAAAGCACTTGGCTCTCTTAGATCATCCATCTCTCGTGACTTGCTCTTTCATATTGCATCTTGCACACATCCTCATGATGCTTGGCTCACATTGGAAGGACTCTTTGGTAAACTTGATAGAATGAGAAAATTCAAATTAGAGAATGATCTCATAGGTCTTAATCCTAGTGATTTTGACAATATTCAAGATTTTTTCTCTAAGTTCAATACTATTAGATTGGAGATTTCTTCATGTGGCATTGTTAAAGGGGATGAACAATTGATCTTTTCTATTCTTTCCAAGCTTGGTCCTGATTATTCTATCTTTGTTTCTACATTCTATGCTACTATGGATGCTCTTGGTAGTGCATACAAATTTCCCTCTCTTGATGAATTTGTAGCGCAACTCACAAGGGAACAAGCAAAGTTGGCACACATGGGTCGGTTGAAGCCTTCCACACGTCAAGCATTGATTGCAAGCGAGTCTACTTCAAAGGCTTCTAATGGAAAAGGAAAGAAACACAATAAGGATCCTAAGCCTCATGACAAAGGTAATGAATCTTCTTCACCAAAAAATACTGAATCCAAGTCCTCTTCAAGAGAGGAATCATCTAGAAGAAAGAGAGATAAATGTGCATATTGTCAAAAGTTAGGACATGATGAGCATAAGTGTTTTCAAAAGAAGATTGATGAGCTAACTCACATTATTCAGAAACAAAAAATTAAGTTTCCCTCATCAGTGTCTACTCCTTCTACACATTTGGCAGCTTCTACATCTTCATCATCATCCAAAGACAAAGGTAAAGGAAAAAAACTCATGGCTTCCACACATCCTAAGCAAGGTAAATGGCTTCTTGATTTAGGTGCATCACATCATATGACATCTTCTATGGATATGTTTTCTTCTATTGAGCCTTGTAATTCTCCTAATATTTTGATGGGTAACAACACATTCATGAGAGTTTGTGGGAAAGGTTCTATTCCTATGGGAGAGGGGACATTTAATGATGTTCTTTGTGTACCATCCTTGACCACTAATCTCCTTTCTATTTACCAAATTACACATGGGGCACAAGGTAAAATTGTTGAGTTCACTCCTGATTATGTTTACATTAGGGACATGGAGACTAGAGATGTCATAGCTATGGGAGTTGTTGATCATACATCCCGCTTGTATTCTTTTTCTAATTTTTTTGATAATGATGATGATATACATGATGTACCCATCCCTTTTCCAAGGGATAATTATGAGGAGAACTTTGGGCACTTGAATCATTTTGTTGTTAAGACAAGTGTTGATCTTCCTACTCCTCCACCTCCCACTTCTTCAAACATGGGCTCTACTATTCAGCAGGATGTCCATAGTGTTTTAGATCTTGCAGAGTGTGATGACTACTTGGATGCATCATCAGCATTTGTTGATTCTCATGATGCAAATTTGGAAGACATACATGAGGGGGTTTCTCTTTCCCTTGATGACAGTTTCATCATAGATGGGGACACTTCTTCACCTACTTTGGAGATTGGTGTACTTGATTCTTCTCCTTCTTCATTTGATTTGTCACATGAGATGATAGATTCTTTGATCTTGGAGAGACCTATTCAGTCTTTAGAGATTCATGCATGGAGACCTTCATCTTCTTCCTCCTTCCATTTGCACAAGGATTGACTTCTTCATCATTTGATGTATCTATTTCTTCCTAAGGGGAGACATGTTTCTTGTAAGCATTGGCTTATCTATTGTTTACAAGCACTCTTCATCAACATGGGAGCTTCTTCATTATGGGGTGGATATCATGTCTCCAACTATCCTTCTTATGGGGGGATACTTCTTTGTATATACATGATGTATGTAGTTCTTGGGGGGTCTTGAGCACTCCATCCATGCATCTTGTTTTCTTCTCTCTTTTTGGGGGAGGGTTTTTCCCATGAGGTTTTCCCTCTTTCTCCACTTTATGAGAGTTATGCATTTCATGTATTGCATTTTGTACATGGGTACCTAACATGGCCTAGTAGCCGGGACCCATCTTGCATTGTGAGTTTAAGTGCATTCCCCTAAGTTTCACTTAAGGGGGGGTGTTGGTGTAATTAATTATTCCTAATTACACTTTACTTAATCTTACTTAGGTTAATGCATTGCATAGTAATTTGTGATTGAGACACCTAGGAGTGTGCATGTCTATTAAGCACATGGTGTAGGAGAAATTCCACTTTTGGTGTGATAGTTGTCTTCCCATACCTCGTTGTGTGTGAGATCCACCTTTTGTGCTCTTATCACATTATCATCCTAATCCAATACACATACTTTATTGCATATTGGAGGATGATCCACATTTGATGGACATGTGATTACACCTAGCATAGGTAATAGCTTATCAGCTCCTTATCATTCTCTCATATCACCTTTCCTATATAAGGAGGCCTATTATGTAATCATTTCATTGAGCAATTAATTGGATCTATTCAATCCATCCTTGCATTCATATTTTCTCTCTTGTGCTTCTCTTCAACCTCTAGATCCTTGGTTCAATATTTTCTATTTGCAAATTCTTACAATTACAATCAGAAAACAATTCTGCAAGATCCACAACTAGATCCAATACAATGTTAGCTAGTCCAGCTCTGAAGACAATCAAAAGCTGATGGAAACCTTAAGGTAGATCTAAACTTAGGCTTGCAAGCCTCCAAGAAATCTCCTTGTTCCCAAGTATGAAAACCCCTAGCTCTTCTATAAACAACTATCAAATTATAATCTGATCTGCAAGAACATCAAGAACTTTTCCACAACTTTGCTCTCAAGCTATACATCTGACATTTAGATCTACTTTGATGTCTCAGATCTCTAAATCTACCAAGTTCTTCCCTTAAACATCTACCCAAGCCCTCTTTAAATACTAATCACTAGCCACAAGTTGGCTGGATGAAACCCTTAACTCCCCAAAACAAATAATTAAATGCCATACAAATCAGCTTACAAATGTATACAAACATTTAACGCTGCATGTTGGCCCAAGACAATGGCTACCAACAATTAATTCACCAAGTTGGCTCCACAAATCACATAAAACTCTAGTCAGTAAGTCAGAAATACCGAGTGACAGTAAAATTACCGAGCATGCCAGGCATCGCCGAGCACCAATGTCAACCAAGCACCATAGGCATGACTAAGAAATAATTTCACTAAGCACCGGAGACTACCAAGTTCCTTCAGTGACTGAGCTTCCTTCAATGATCGAGACCATCGGTCAAGGCTGCAATCGAGTAACACCGACCAAAATACAAACACTCCATGCAGTTTTACCGAGGACACAGGATGCCCTGCCTTAACCTTGGATGCCCTTGCATCAGACACCCCAAGTTCCAAAAGATGTTCATATGTGAGAAGAACATCTTTTAGGATTCAAAACATAAATCTTGAATTGGTTCTTCACATACAAGTCCTCCACCTTTTCTGCTTGCAAAGTCTTCCACTTCAGTTTCCTCTGTCTCTTCAAGTCTTTTCTTGACAATGTACAGGTCAGTTCTTCATACTGATCATTCATTTTCTCAGGATCTAACTCTCAACTCGGCTACCAATACTCAGGCTTCTCCTACTCAATGTTGTATCCATCAAAGGCATCAATGAGAACTTCTTGTCATTCTTCTCAACTGTAAACACATTTCTTACACAGTCATAAATAGCTTTGCAATCATATTGCCAAGGTCTACTAAGAAATATATCACAACTATTCATCTTCACAATGTCTCAAAGCACAAGATCCTTGTACTGGCCAATCTGAACATCAATGAAGCATTGTTCTCTAACTTCCAAAGCATGAACATCTTGTAACCAACCAAGCCTATAAGGAAAAGGATGTTTCATTCTCTTCAAACAAAGTTTTTGAACCAGGTCCTCAACAACAAGGTTATCAGTACTACCACTATCAACAATAACACCACAAATTTTACCTCTAGTCTTGCATCGGGTCCTAAACAAGTTACTCCTCTAACAAGGTTCATCCTTTGTACCGAGTAATGTTCACCAAAGCAGCAAGTTCTCTGATTCAAGTTCATTCTGAATATTCTCATTCATCACAATAGTTCATTGGTCAACCTTCTTCTATGTGCATTCAAAAAAATAGTGTCCTTCCTCCCCACAGTTATAGAAATTACCCTTAAATATAACTCTACCTGTCTTCTTCTTTGGTTCCATAGGTTTCTGTTCATCTTTTGCATCAGTCAGTTTCTCCTTCACCAAGTGATCAATCTTTTCTTTCCCTTGAGAGTTACTAGGTTTTTTCCTCTTCAATTTATCTTATGCCTTTAGAGCATATTGATAAGCATCTTCAATAGAATCAATCTTTAGCATACCAAGCTCATCCTTAATATTGAATCTCAGACCATTTACATTCCGAGCTACCTTTTCCTTACCAAGCTCTCGATGTCCAGACCAAATCGTAAGTTTGTAGAACTCCTTAGTATAATCTTCAACAGACAAATCCTTTTGTTTTAGATTTTGCAACTTCTTAAACAAGTCAATCTCATAGTTAGCCGGTATGAACTTAGCTTTCAACTTAGTCACCATCAATCTCCACCGATTGATCTTTGTTTCACCTTCATCTTCTCAGTCTCTCTATAGTTCTTTCCACCAAAGAGCAACATGTCCTTTCAACTTTGTCTGTGCTAATCTCACCCGAAGAGGATCTTCAATTTCTTCCAGCTCAAAGAAATCTTCAAGTTCACCAATCCAATCAATTAGATTATCGGGCTTCAAAGTACCAGAGAAAGTAGAAACTTCCATTCGGTAATTACTAAACCAAGCAGCAAGTCTAGCCAACTAAGTAGTTCTGTCTTCACCAGATCTATTCCTCTGGTCATCACCACTAGGTCCAACAGTTTCAAATTATTTAGCAGCTTCTTCATAGCCATCCTTAGTACCAACATTCTGAGGTATGCCAACAATAGTTCTCATGATCTCGGTGACCATATCATTCTACATCAATTCCATCTCAGATCTGAAATCTGATTTCACCTTCTCTGTGATCTGGAATTCAACAGTATCAAAAAGATCATAAATAACTCTAGGGTCCAATATTCTTGGAGGCATCCTTAAAGAATATGAGAAACCCTCTACAACAAACCCTCACCGACCACCTTGTGACAATTTCCAAGTTGCAGCAAGTCAGATCTCAACCTGCAATCTTGTGAACAACTAGGGCACAGTTACACAAGTTTAGTGCTTCAGATCTACAATTCAAATTGCACACAATCTCTTCTCCAATGAGATCAACTTCACAAGATCAACCTTGCTAGGTCAAGGTTCTTCTTCAACAAGATCAAACTTTCACTCCAACAGGAACAAACATTCACTCTGATACCACCTAATGCAGTCAAGGATGGTGGATCCAATGAAGGATAGTCCAAACCTTGTAGCCAATAGAATTACAAAGTATATTACTCAACAATGCAACATAAAGTAATTGTTCAACACTGATTTTCATTAACATGCCCAGCTATAAGGCCTTCTGGGTTAGGGCCAATTACAATCAAAAAACAATTTTGCAAGATCCACAACTAGAGCCAATACAATCTTAGATAGTCCAGCTCTGAAGACAATCAGAAGATGATGAAAACCCTAAGGCAGATCTAAACTTGATCTTGCAAGCCTCCAAGAAATCTCCTTGTTCCCAAGTATGCAAACCCCTAGCTCTGCTATAAACAACTATCAGATTACAATCCAATCTGCAAGAACATCAAGAACTTTTTCACAACTTCGCTCTCAAGCTATGCATCTGACATTTAGATCTGCTCTGATGTCTCAGCTCTCTGAATCTACCAAGTTCTTCCCTTAAAAATCTACCCAAGCCCTCCTTAAATACTAATCATTAGCCACAAGTCAGCTGGATGAAACCCTTAACTCCCCAAAACAAATAATTAAATTCCATACAAGGTAGCTTACAAATGTATACAAACATTTAATTCTACATGTTGGCCCAAGACAATGGCTACCAACAATTAATTCACCAAGTCGACTCCACAAATCACATAGAACTCCAGTCGGTAAGTTAGAACTACTGAGCGATAGTAAAATTACCAAGCACCAGTGTCAACCAAGCACCACCGGCATGATCGAGAAACAATTTCATTCAGCACCAGAGACTACCAAGTTCCTTTAGTGGCCAAGCTTCCTTCAATGACCGAGACCGCTGGCCAAAATACAAACACTCCCTATAGTTTTAATAAGGACATAGGATGCCTTGCCTTAACCTTGGATGCCCCTGCATCAAGAATAGAAATAATCAAGGAAATGATAAAGGAAAGGGGAAAAAATGTTGAAGAGATTCAAAAGAAATTGAAGTAGAAATGGGTGAAGAATAATAATGAGAACATAAATGAAGGGTCCACATCTGGATCTAGTACTAGAAATTCCTCTGGGATACAAAGGAAAGGAAAAAGAAAATGTTGAAGAGATTCAAAAGAAAAAGAAGTAGAAATGGGTGAAGAAGAATAATGAGAACATAATTGAAGAGTCCACATTTGGATCTGGTATAAGAAATTCCTCTGGGAATTTAAATTAGGCCTTTGACCTAGGGGGAGCTTAAAAGAAAAATCTTGTGAAAGCCCCTATAGATGTTGACACTTAGATCTGGAAGGAATAGAGATTTTTTATTATGTTGGCATAGACATTCGAAGCTATTTCCACAAACCTTTGATAGGTTTTGAAGATCTGTAGTAGATCTATGTGAAACATGCATTGGAATGGGTACTTGAAAATAATTGGGGTTTGAAGCATTTATGAAACCTAAAATTTAGGTGTACAGAGTACAAAAAGAATTTTGTGATTTATATTTGTCACTTTGCATTTAAGAAAATGAGAGAAGAAAAAATCTGCAAGAGAATTCCATTGAGATTGAAGTGAGTAGGTGATTATTCATGGCAAGTTTCATTCAAACCCTAATTTGGTGAAAGGTATTTATTTTTGCATATCTCTATAATTTTAATTATTCATGATGAATACTCCTATGATTGTAGATATTATTGAGAGGCCCTAGCCTACATTTAAGAAATATCCCTTTAAGCTGGTGGAAGTAGATCCATGGGTACATTTTTGGATGTTCCATATGGTGTTTTTCATGTTGAAGATGTTAGGGTACACATACATAGCAATATGGAAGACCTAGACACCTCCTATATACAAGAAGCTCATGGTAGAGAATTATAGATTGAAGCTAGAATTCAAAGTCCTTGAGGATAAGTGTTTCAACTTATTCACTAGGTTTCCATTGATTGAAGAGGATGAGTGGATACAATATGTACTAAGAATAGTACATGGTGAATTTATGTGGCTTAAAAAACTACTTAAGATCACAAAACATGTCATACAAGAAGTAACAAGATTATGTGCACCTAGTGGAATCCCTACATTAAAATCAATAAAGAACCAAATGATCACAGATGCAACCAGTTCTAAGTTTGAAAAATGAGCGATGACTATCATTTATATAATATAAGATGATGCAATATTTGCATCAATGGTGATATGATACAAGGTATATTAATCCAGCCATGATAATTTAGTGTCTGGTATGAAAATCTATGTAGCTTATGAGATGTTGAGCGAAGATAATGAATATGATCTATGTGAAGTGTTAAGGGAATAGTTGATAGAGAACTTGGAGAAGATAAAGAGGGAGAAGAAGAACTCACTCACGCATGGAAATTTGATTTTATGCATATTATTTTAGTTTATGAATGAATTCCATGGTGTTGGTCCACTTGATTGGTCTAGTGATAGATTGGTAGGAGTTTAGATTAGGGAATTAATGTATGGAATGGATAGTAAGATGAGAATAGGTGCATTATGGGGATATTATAAGATATTTGATGAAATGATGCAGTCTATAGAGATAATTCCAAAATCCATAGTTAAAAAATATAAGGATGCTATTTGTTTCATGGTAGATATAGACCAATGCTTGATGTAAGTATTTCAACCAAGAACATCATTTATAATTCCAATGGGATATGAGGTAGAGGGGAAATAATAGATATATATTCTCAAGATTTACTAAACAAGTTGATTGATCCCAATGAGGAGAGATTTGGAACATATACTTAAAAGGATCTTAAAGTATATATAGATATGTAGAAACTAGAGATAGAGAGGAAAGTGAAAGGTATTGCAGAGTCTATGGGAGTCCCAATGAAAAAGATAAGGGAAGAAAGGAGGAGGTCTCAACAAGATACTTGTGAGAAGCCCAAAGATTGTTCCATATATTCCAAAGCCCTCTCCTACCAATACTAGAGTCTAGGAATACAATAAGTATTGCAACAAAGAAACCAAAAGTACAATCATCAGTAAAAGATGGAAAAAGGAAGAAAGAAAAAGAAAAGAAGAAAGGTGAATTCATCATTGAGGATGATGAGTCAACTGAATCTGATGATGTTGTGAAGTACTTAAAGTAGAAGAAGACTAAAGATTCACAAATTCCCAAGTCCAAACTATTTGGTGAGGAAGAAAAAGTAAGTAAAAAAATTAAATTTGAATCCAATCAACTTGGAATATTGGTAAATGATGTAGTAAAAAGTATTACATCTCATGGAAATTTTAAGCCATTGTCAAGGTTCTTTGACATAAATGATGAAGAACAAAAGAGAGTCTCTGAAGAGGTTGTGGTAAGGTATTTACATATAGATATAAAAATGAACTAATTGAAGTTGCATCAGAATTAACCAAGAGTGTATACAATACTTTTGATGCTAAAAATGCTTATGCTCTAGTTGAGGATAAAAGGTTGATAGATAAAGTATTAGTTGATCTATGTATGGCTATTTCTATAGAAGAAGTACAAAAATTCTTAAGGAATTTGAGAAAGAGTTCAAGACAAAACTTAGAATGAATAAGCTTATGATGGACAAGAAAAATGAATTGATTAAGGAGACATAAGAGATTATGAGAAGATTCCTTGAGAGGAACCAATATGAAGTCATCCTTGAAACTCAAGGTGAAATTTCTTTAGCCCTAGAAGTTGGTCTTCCCCCAACCAATGATCCTAGTGTTCTAGAAGTGGAACAAGTAGAAGTTAATATATAAGAGATTCATGTTGAAGATGTTGATGTTATGGATGTCCTTGAGATTAGGACAGAACAAGAGCTAGTTAAGGAAAAGGAAGTGGAGACCAAGAGGGAGAAGGAAGTGGAGATAAAGGAGTATAAGGAAGTGGAAAAAGAGATGGAGAAGGAAGTAGAGATAGAGAAAATAGAACAGGTGGATGATTCTCATCCTCAAGACTATATGCCTTTGACAGTAGAAGAGACCAATGTAGTGGATGAGAGTAAGATATATATGGAGAAGGACATGAGAGAAAAATTGAATGAAAGAGACACTACTAAGGTAGTGGTGGAATTTATGGAGTAGGATAGTTTGGATGTTGATCTAGAGCTATCAAAATGGCTAATTTATTTTTCTGTTCTCTCACCATTTCAAAAAATTAAATTTGCACAATTTGCTAAAGCTCAGACTAGGGAAGAAATTTTGAAAAATCATAAGGTAAAAAAAAATTTGTGGTTTCTTGCATCTAATGTATTAGAGAAGTTGATTCCTACATTTGTCAATTTGATATAATAGATAGCACCTCCAGATAACTTAGGATCTTGATCAATCTACTAAGTAATCATTTTGAGTCATTTGAGAGATCTATTGATGCAAAGGTAAGGGAGGAGTTCAATGATAAAACATTTAATAATTTGAAAGAAACAAAATAATATGACACAATTTTTTTGGACACCCATAGTAAGAGCATTCGAGATTCTCTAACTAAAAGTGGCAACTTTTACAAATCATGTCTATCTATTTCTAACATTTTTGGAGGAATTGAGAGGAAAATAAAGGAATGTGAGAATAAATTGGGGAAAATTTCTCAATCATTTGATCCTTTGACCATTTCTACGTCTAAACAGAAGGTCAAGTAATATCCTTAATTGATAAGATCACATACCTAGAAAAAGAGAAGGATAAAATCATTGGACAAGTGGGAGAGCTTAGAAGTCTTCTTGCTCCCAAACTTCAGACTCTATTCAATGCGGTGAAGAAGACACAAGGAGAATTATCTACATCATCTCAAGCTAACTTACAAGTGGTATAAGATAATTTTTATTTATTAAATGGTCATATATCAGTTTTATCAGTTTCAAATAGGGATGAGATAGAGATCTGTAACTATTGAAGACCATTTACATTCATACATTTTCAAGATGATATAAGTTAATAATTTTTGTGTGTACATATGTAGATGTATATATAGATACTTTTTTCATCAATATTGGCATGTGGATCCATGAATTTTATATTGATGTCAAAGGGGGAGAGTAGAGTAGTGAAAAATGTGCAAAAATGTTGATAGTAGTGGCTCAAGAGGAGTCTTGGTGTACATGTTCATTTTTTATATTTAGTATGTTTATCACTAGTGTTGCCATCAATGCCAAAGAGGGAGATTATTGGAAAGAGACATTTCATAATACTTTGGTGTTGCTATTGATGAAAACTAATCTTAATTTACTCATCCACATTACAGTAGGAAGGTCCGTAGTAAGCCAAAATGCAAATTTGTCTAAGTCCGAGAATGAAGAACAAGGTATTTTACCAATATAATGTATATGGTCTAGCATACTCTTCTAGGTTTCCATCTCTAGTCATAGATATAATAGAGGTATTTTGGATGTCTAAATATGATTAATCCAAATTTTGGAGGTCCTTTGTTGCATGGTGTGAAAGTTAGGTGAATTTGTATATCAATACTTTGTTTATTAGTGAGGGTAGGCTACTTGCATTGAAATATTATTTTGTGGATGTGGGAAATCCTTTTTGGCAATCAAATTTTATTTTAAATGGTGGATAAGACATGAATAGAGATATGCACATTATCATCTTGGTATGAATAGAAATTTGAATTTTGAATTTGGCAGTTTTGGTCATCACATTTGCCTCTAACATTTTTGAATTGACGTAATGTGATCAGATTTTAGGTTGTGGACTTATAAGATCAAATGTTCAGGGTTTGAAAATAAGGTGGATGCATGCAAATAGTGCAATAAGTTTTTGTGTGAAGGATCTTATACAAGATTTTGAATCTAAATTTATGATTGTAAAGAACAATGAAACAAGACAGTAAGAGATAAAGTGTATCAGATCTGAGTTTTGTGCTTATGCAAAACTATTAATAGGTATTAGTAGATTCTTTTATTTCATTAGTTCAAAATATCTTTTGATCATTATAGTGATCTTGTAAGGCATTGAGCCTTTCACAAGGTTGTAGCCCTTCTGTAATTGAACAATGATCTCTAGGCAATGAGCCTGAATGCATGTGGATTTCCTCTTGATTGTAAGATAATATATCTATAGAGTATTATCTTTTGGGTTCCATCCCCACCATAGTTTTTTGGTAAAAAGGTTTCCATGATAAAACCATTATTTTATGGTGTTATTATTCTTTTCTTTATGTTCATATATGTTACTTTTTATATCACGAGTTAAGTAGTTTAAGGATCTGAATGTTAAAATGTGTTGAACATTAATTCACCCCCCTCTTAGTTTTCTCTCTTTCCAAAAAATGTGTTGTAAGGGGCCATAAAGGGGTCTTGAGGGATGCTAGGATACATTAATGTATCCTAAGACCCCTCACGGCCCTTTATAGACCCTTATGTCCCCTTACCATACACTAATGTACACTAATAAGTTATAAGGGGTCATAAGGGGTCCTGAAGGGTCATAGGATAGGACCTCTAAAAATCAATTATGACCCCTTAGGACCCATTGGAATTAATGTATCCTAGGAATCATGTGATAAATTAATGGCTATAGGAGTTGTAAGGGGTCATAAGGGGTCCTAAGATACATAAATATATCTTAGGACCCCTCAAGATCACTTACAACCCCTTATGACCTCTTATGACCCCTTTATCAAACATTAATGTATCTTAGGACTCATAAGATACATTAATAGGTAATGGGGATTGTAAGGGGTTGTAAGGGTTCCTTAGGGGTGATAAGATACATTAATGTATCCTATGACCCATTAGGATCCCTTATAAACCATTGCATCCCCTTACCATATGTTAAATTATGCTAAGGGGTCATAGGGTTCATAAGGGGTCATAAGGGGTCATGAGGGGTCCTAGGATACATCAATGTATCCTAGGAACCATTAGAATACATTAATATATCCTATGACTCTTAGGATACATTAATTGTTAATGTGGGTCATAAGGGGCTATAAGAGGACCTGAGGGGTCATAGGATACACCCCTTATGACCCCTCAGCTCATACATTAATATATCCTAAAAATCATAGGATACTTTAATGGCTAATGGGGGTTTTAAGGGGTCGTAAGGGGTTGTAGGATACATTATTATATCCTATAACCCCTTAGGACCCCTTAACATACATTAATGTATTCTAGGAGTCCTAGGAAACATTAATGTATGCTAAGGGATCTTAAGGGGTCATAAGGGGTCCTGAGGGGTCCTAGGATACAATAGTGTATGCTAGTACCCCTTATGACCAGTTAAATCCTCCATTACCCATTAATGTATCTTAGGAGTCCTAGGATACATTAATGTATGATGAGGGGTCCTAAGGGGTCATAAGTGGTCCTAAAGGATTTTACTATATAGTAATGTATCCTAGTACCCATTTATGACCACGTATGACCCCTTAAAACCCCCATAATCCATTAATGTATTCTAGGAGTTATAGGATACATTAATGTTTGTTGAGGGGACGTAAGAGTCTATACGAGGTTATAAGGGGTCATGAGGGGTCCTATGATACATTAATGTATCTTAGGACCTCTTAAGATCCTTTAAAACCCCTTGTTACCACCATTTCCCATTAATGAATCCTATTATTCCTAAGATACATTGATCTATTCTAAGGGTTCATAAGGGTTACTAGGATACATTAATGTATCATAGGACCCCTCAAGAAACCTTATGACTCCTTTCAAACACATTTACCCATTAATGTAAAGTAGGAGTCATAGAACACATTAATGTATGGTAAGGGGTCCTAAGGAGTTGCAAGGGGTCATAAGGGGTCCTATGATATAATAATGTATCCTAGAACTCCTCAAGAATATGAGTCATAAGGGGTCCTAGGATACATTAATGTATTCTAGGACCCCTCATGACCCTTTATGATCCCTTACGACCCCATTAACCATTGATGTATCCTAGGAGTCCTAAGATACATTAATGTATGCTATGGGGTCCTAAGGGGTCATTATGGGTCCTTAGGGGTCCTAGGACTCCTCAGTAACCCTTAGGAACCCTATTAATGGATCATAAAGGGTCTTGCAAGGTCCTAGGATATATTAATGTATCCTAGGACCCCTTAAGAACCCTTAGCATACATTAATGTATCATATGACCCCTCACAACCCAAATCACTCATTAATGTATCCTATGAGCTCAAGGATACATTTTAATGTATGAGGGGTCATAAGGGGTCCTTAGGTCTCTCTCTCTCTCTCTCTCTCAACCCTAAATCCTAAGCCTTAAATCCTAAATATTTTCTACCTTTATCCCTTTTGCCCCTCTTTCTTCCCCTTCCATCACTCTCTCCCTCTTTCCCTTATGTTTCTCTTCCCCATCACTCTCCCCACCCTCTCTCTCATCCTCTCTCCTCAATATCCCTACCCCTAAACCTAAGTTGTATGCCCTAATCCTAAAACCCCAACCCTATAACCATAAAACCTAAATCTTAAATCCTTTCTCCTTTTCTTCTTTTCCCTTCTCTCGCTCTCTCCCTCTCTTCTCTATCTCCTTGAAAATGTACATAAGGGTTTGTTAGAAACATGCACAAAATCAATGTGTGATTTTGGCCTTCATGTCTCAACCACTTCAACCTTGCAAGGCTAACTATTTCCTATCCTATCAAAAAATTAAAATTAAGAATATTTGTGAACTTAGCAATTCTTCACCTATAATTCCATATCCTTTCCCTAGACCCATAATGTTTCCTACACCTTCCACACATCTTATTTATGCTTCTCTTAAACCTCTAATACCTTATAAATGCTTTTCATTTGTTATCAATATCCATCAACATAGTGAGGTTTTTTCTTTCTTCCTCTTAAAGAAGAAAAGGACAAGATGTTGATTGATCCTAAACCCAATAAAATCTCACAAAAAAATAAGTACATAACCATTGTGCTCATGATTGTCACTATAAATGTCATGCTATATCCTGTGAGCATGCATCCTAAAACCCTTCCTCCCCTAAAACACCTATTTATTCTTTGATTCCCTTTAATAAGCCTATGCATACCCCAAGGGAGGAAGTTAATCTTCATAAGATAAAATTGAACAAACATGATGATTCTATTTGTATTAGAGATCCTATTTTGATCAATTTGAACAAAAAAGATACTCTCGATGATGATTTCAATTTTTGTAATGAAAATGATGTTCTTGCTATTGATTATGATGATATGTATATCCTTATTGATATTAATCATGATTTACCAGCTACATTTACAAAATAATTATCTCTTAATCCTAGTGACTAACAAAGCGACTCATCCTTAGAGCATGTTCCTTCTTTGGAAATGGTTATTGTTCCATCTACCATGCTCAATGTTTCTTCTCTTTCATGTTTCCCACCTTCCCTAAATGAAATAGACTAAGATGGGGGGTAGGCAATATGCTTGATTAGCTGCTCTTGTACGGTGTATTCTCTTTGTGTTTTCCTGTTGTTATGTTCTTCCCCCTTGATGTGATTCTTGTTATATATTTTGTTTATATTTATTTAGATGAACCTTGTTCCTCCATTGGCACAAGGTGATAAAGGAATCAACTTTTTGTGACATTCCTCTATTTGTATCTAATTTCTTCTATTTATCGTATACATATTATGTTGTGCATGTGCTATTGTTCATAAATGTTCCTTTATGTTGTCTTATTAGGGATGATTCAAAATGGCAGTTACTATTATTTTTGGTCTCCATAATGCTAGCCCAAAAAAAATCTTCTTTGTATCTCTTATGTGACCTTCTATTACACTTGTAGTTTTACTATCTTTTGTTAGAATAACAATGTCTTAATCAACTGAGGAGGGGGGTGAATCAGTCGATGCCAATATTTAAAAGTTAATTAAAAACCAATATTTATACTTAAACAAATATAAAATAACCACAAAACATGTGAATAAAATAACACCATAAATTATTCTCGAGGAAAATCCTGTTAAGGGAAAAACCCCGGTGGGAAAGATGCCCACAAATATCTACACTATAACTATTGAGACCCTGTTAGGAGTTCTAACCCCGATAAGAGATGATTATTACAATAGGCAAGTCCCTGTTAAATGAAAGACCCTATTAGGAGTCACAAACCCCTGTTAGGGGTATTACAACTAGCCACAGGCCAAAATATAATCAGAAGGTTACATCCACCTTCTAGCCTTTACAAAAAATATCATCAAGATCTTTGAACTTCCATACCAGGAAAATTCACCCTTGTGCACTAATGTAGAACCTTCTTCTCTACAAATAAAAGATCTCACAACCTTTCATCTCACATATCCTTATCCAGAACATACATCAACTATATGGAAAACCCTTCCTCATATACAAGTTACAAATAATAAATCTCCTAGAGGTCAGACATTATAGGACCTCATTACATTTCAAATGATTAAATTATTGAATGCGGTGACATACATGTCATCCTTGAATATATTAGAAAAATATAAATCACAAGATAGTTGGCTCCATAAATTATCCAAAGATAATTATATCCTTCCACATGTTACCCTGCTTGATCAGCTTCCAAATACTTCTTCACTGGTAAACATGTCACATATGTCATTGACGATCATAAAAACATATTGCGATCACACATAAGCTTCTCCATGATATCATCTGACATATCCCAATCTTGCATACTATAATCCATCATCGCATAAGAGTTATGCACCAAACATTGCCACTCACTCTGTGAGTTCCCCTATTTCTGGCCCTGCTAGGGAGCCTCCACTAATCCTTCAATAAATTTTACAAATGAACATATCAACCTCTGCATTCATAGGAATAAGTCTAATAGTCATCCTAGAACATATATCTAATCTTGCATGAGATAAGACATCATACGACATTCGTACCACTCTGTACAACATGTATGTGCACTGTCCTTCAATTCCTGACCCTTCATAACTGAATATATGTCGACATCAATGATAAAAGTATTGAATGTCAAAACCATAATGCGATAATTCCAATAATCTCCCCCTTTGGCATTGATGGAAACATATGAAAAACCATCAACCCAACAATAGCATTTTTGTACGACCTTATCAATATCTTCTTCATTGCTCCCCCTAAACCAGCAAGGGTTTTTCACTAATATATCTACCCCTTTGACATCAAGGGAAAAGGGTTCCATCCTCTATTTCCTGCTATGCTAAGTATAAATTTTTCAAATCTTCAAGACCTTCAACTACTAGGTGAAAGATCACCTTGATCTGATCAGCTATGCTCAAACCATTACCCCCCCTATGGAGTAAACCTCTGCATCAAGTCCACAAATGATATAGCGATGATTGCTAATGAAATTTATCACTAATGTATCCTCTTAATTACCTCCAGGTGGGGCTCTATCCCCAAGCTTACCTCTGAAATATTCAAAGGTATCTTTCTTCAGTGGTTTGGTGAAGATGTCTGCAATTTGCTCCATTGTGCTTACATATTCAAGCTTCAGATCTTTCTCTTTCACTTTCTCCATTAGAAAATGACACTTGATTGAAATATGTTTAGTCTTTGAATGCATCACTGGGTTCTTTAACATACTCACTATACTTGTGTTATCACAATGTATGATAATTGGTTCAACAAGGATCACACCAATGTCCTTCAAAATTTGTTTCATCCAAATGATCCATGTGCAATTGATTGCAGAAGTGACATACTCTAATTCAATTATTGACTGAGATATAGAGTTATGTTTCTTGCTTAATCAAGAAACTATTCTTTTCCCAAGGAAAAGGGCTCCTACACTTGTGCTCTTCCTCTAATCTATAATGTCTTCCCAATCTGCATCAGTATAGGATTCCAATGTGAAGTCTTTTTTCCTATCATACCACAGGCCAAAATCAACTATTCTCTTTATATATCTGAATATCCTCTTTATTGCAGCAAAATGAGTTTCCTTTGGATCTGCTTGGAATCTAGCAACAATTCCAACTAAACTTGCTATATCAGGTCTAATATGAGTTAGATACTGAAGACCTATCATAGATCTGTATTTAGTCTGAGGTACACATTTTGTCTCATCAGAAGTAGACAACTTATCTCCCATTACCATATGAGTTCCAACTAGTTTATTTTTATCCATGCGAAGTTTCTTTAGCATCTCCTTAAGATACTTGGTCTGAGATATGAAGATCCCAGTCTTGCTCTGATTATTTTGTAGTCCTAGGAAGAATTTCATCTCCCCTATCATGGACATCTCAAATTAATCCTTCATTTCTTCTGCAAACTTATTACTCATGGCATCATGACCTCCAATGATAATGTCATCAACAAAAACTTCTACTATTAAAATACATTTATCATTACATCTCAAGAATATATTTCTATCTGTATTACCTCTTTTAAAACCAAGATGTAATAAATACCTATCTAATTTGTCATACCAAGATCTAGGTGCCTATTTCAGTCCATATAGTGCTTTCTTTAATCAACAAACCATTTTTTTTATCACCTGATAAAGGAAAACCATCATGTTTCTTAGTGTAAACCTCTTCTTCTAAGTCACCATTGAGAAATGATGACTTTAAATCCATCTGATAGACCTTGAAATCATTATATGTAGCATAGGCCAAGAGTAACCTAACTACCTCCAACCTCGTGACAGGTGAAAAAGTTTCCTCAAAGTCAATTCCTTCTTGTGGTGAATATCCCTTGCATACCAATCTGGCTTTGTTTCTAGTCACAACACCATCTTCATTCATCTTATTTCTGAATGCTAATTTTGTGCCAATAAAATTCTTGTCTTTAGGTATAGGGACCAATTCCCAAGTGTTTTTATTTTGTATTTCTTTGATCCATGAATCATCTCTACAAGCTTTATCAGTAGTCTTTGGCTCAACCTACGAAATCAAACAGATTGCATCTTTATTCTGCGACCTTGTTCTAGTGCCTCTACTATTGTCTCCAATAATCTAGTTCTGAGGGTGCTCCCCCTGCACATATTTAGGTGTCCTAAAAACCTCTGGTCTCTCATTCAAATTCATATATGTTTTTTCCTCCATCATCAAAAACTCTTGCGACTGATCCTAAGTTGCTTCCTATTCTTGTTGTTCATTGTGACCTTGATTTAGACTTTGATTACTCTGATTTAGTTATTCAATGTGTTCCCATTGCCCAACATATTCTCCCAATTCTTTGTTGTATTTTCTTGCTTTGCTGAAACTTGCAATATTTATTCTTGCATTTCTGTCTTTATGAACTGTCACCTTGAATGTTGTCTCAACCTTTGGTAAAGCCTCCTTAAGCTCTGCAGTCTAAAATGTTATTAGCTTGGACACTAACATTTCCCTTGTAAACTTCACAGTCAAAGGAATGATCTCCTCTATTTCATGTACTTTACTTCTATACATTGGTGTCAAAGATCTCAGAATCTTTGAAATAACTTCATCCTCAGTGTAAGTTCCTCCATTTTTCCTGATCCCTGTTACACATTTTGTAACCCTTTGGACAAAAATTATTACTATTTCATCTTCTTTCATTTGGAGTGTCTCAATCCTGACTCTCCATTTTTGAAGTTTGGTTCTTTTAGTGTATGTATCTCCTTCGTACAATTCTATCCATGTTTCCAACCATATATCTTGTGCTTTGTCCAGATCTCTGATATCAGAGAATTCACCTTCAGATATGACACTTATCAAACCTTCTTTGGATACCATGTTGTATTGAAAAAACTTCTTTTCTTCATCAGTTGTAGAAGCATCTTCCAAGTCATCTTTGACCTTGAGTGTAACATCCTTCTTAGTCACTAGCCAATAATACATGCCCAAATAGAAAAAATGAGTCTTCATCTTTTCCTTCCATGCATCAAAGTTCTCCACATTAAACTTGGGACTTTATTTCTTGAAGTAAGACATCTTTGATATTTTTTCTCAAGTGGTCAAGCTTTCTCTTTGAGGACCAATAGCTCTGATACCAATTGTTAGAATAAAAATATGTTAATCAACTAAGGGGGGGGGGAGGAATCAATTGATTCCAAGCTTTAAAACTTAATTCCAAATAATTTTTTAAAATTAAACAAATGTAAAATAAACACAACACATGTGAACACAATAACACCATAAATTTTTCTCAAGGAAAACCCTATTAAGGGAAAAAATCTAGTGGGAATGATGTCCACAAATATCTACACTATAAGTGTTAAAACTGTGTTAGGTGCTCTAGCCCTGTTAGGAATTGATTATTACAATAGGTAGGTCCCTATTATAGGAAAGACCTTGTTAGGGGTCACAAACCCTATTAGGGGTATTACAACTAGCCACAGGCTAAAATACAATCAGAAGGTTACATCCACCTTAGATAGCCTTTACAAAAAATATCATCAAGATCTTTAAACTTCCATACCAGTACAATTCACCCTTGTGCACTGATGCACAACCTTCTGATCTACAAATAAAGAATCTCACAACCTTTCATCTCGCATATCCTTCTTTAGAACATACATCAACTATATGGAAAAACCTTCCTCATATACAAGTGATTAGGATTGAATTGGGAAAATACTGAAATCCAATTTTTCAATATTTTCTATGTTTCAAAAAACTACATTTTTGAAGGTGACCTCCCAAATTTGGTTTGAGTTTTATTGAATACCTTTCCAAAATAGTTCTTTACATATGGTTCACACCATATATATCAAGCACCATATGCTATGTTATTCCCTCTTTGACCCTCTTTTTCTCTCTAAACCCTAAACCCTAAGTCCTAAACTATATATACCAGTCCCTAAATCGTAATCACTAGGACCCCCTTTCCCTCTCTCCTCATGTTAATACATACATCTCTATGATCTCAAACCTAAAACCTATACTAGTTCCTATATCATAATCCCAAAACATACACACACATACTCTCTCTCTCTCTCAACATCGATAAGGCTTTGCAAGGGGTATTAAGAGGTCCTACGATTTATTAATATATCATAGGACCCATTAAAACCCCTTAAAATCCTTATTAATGTATCCTAGGACCCCTTAAGACCCATTACGACCCTTAACCATAAATTAATGTATCTTAGGCACTTGTAGGATACATTAATGGATAATGAGGGTCATAAGGGTTCATAAGGGGTCCCGAGGGGTGCTAGGATACATAAATATATCTTAGGGTCCCTTTAGGACCCTTATAACCCCTTAGGACCCATTTCCATACATTAATGTATGCTAAGGGGTTGTAAGGGGTCATAAGGCATCTTGAGGATTAGGACCTCTTATGATTACTTAGAACCCCTTAGCATACATTAATGTATCCTATGACTCCTAAGATACATTAATAGTTAATGGAGGTCAAAAGGTGTCATAATGGGTCTTGAAGCATGCTACAATACATTAAAATGTATCCTAGGTCCCCTTAAGACCCCTTATGACCCCTTAAAACTCCTTACCATACATTAATGATTATATTGGTATGATTAGAAATTTGAAATTTGAATTTGGAGGTTTTGGTCAATACGTTTCACATTTCCTAAAAATGTTTTTGAGTAGACATAGTGCAATCAATTTTTTGGTTTTGGACCTATACGATCAAATGTTCAGGGTTTCAAAATAGGGTGGATGCATGAAAGAAGTGAAAGAAGGTTTTGTGTGAAGGATCTTCTACAAAATTTTGAGATCTGAATTTATGATTGAAAAGGATAGTGAAATAGGGCAATCAAATATAAAGTGTATCAGATCTGAGTTTTGTACTTACGTAAAACTATAACTAGTCATTAGTAGATGCTATTTTATTAGTTCAAAATATCTCATGATCAATTTAGTGATCTTGTAAGGAAATGATCCTTTCATAGATTTGTATCCCTTTTGTAATAAATTAGTGAGCTATACACAGTGAGCCTGAATGCATGTGCATTCCTGCTTGACTGTAAGATAATATTTATGTAGAGTATTATCTTATGGGTTCCATCTTGATCATGATTTTTCACCTAAGAGGGTTTCCAAAATAAAACCCTTGTGTTATGGTGTTATCCTTCTTTTCTTTATGTTCATACATGTTAATATTTATTTCATGAGTTATTAGTTTGCGGACCTGAATATTAAAGTTAAAATTTTATGAATACTAATTCACCCCCCTCTCAGTGTTCTCTCTTTCCATTAATTGGTATCAGGTCCAAGTGCTTTGGAGGAATCCTAATAGCTTGAGAGTGATCCCGAAAGGAAGAATGGATTCAAGATTGTATGAAAAATTCATTGTTGCATTGGATTATCTTGGTGATTCTAAAGATGAATTTTAAGAGATAAAAAGTAACCTAAGAGAACCTAAAATCTTCATTAAGTCATTGAAAGAATAGCTAAAGAAAGGCAACATGAAGAGAAGGGAACTTTGTACATTTAAAGAAAAAGGATAGTAAGATCTCAAATGCTAAACAATTGAGTCAAGACTTGAAGGAGAAAACTAAAGAATGTGAGAAAATCAAGAAATAGAATGAAATCTTGAAGCATGAGATGGAGTTTATAGTGATGAGGATGACCAAAGAGATTTAGGATAGTAAGAAGATTGAAGAGAATCTAAATCAGTCCTTAAAGGAAAGATATGATGTTCATGCAATAAATTTGTTTCTAATTTGCAGGAGGATAAGGATATTGAGAAAGAACTAAGAGAAGAGATTATGATTGTTAATGACTATAATGATAAGGTCATGACTATAATGATAATTTCATGATCAACTCAACAAAACTTGATTCACTACTTGAAAGTTAGAGGAGTCTAGATGACAAGATTAGTCTTGGATTTGGGAAAGGAGAAAGATTCAAATCTGGATCTGGTTAAGGAAACCCTAGATCTCAAGAGAGGAAGAAAAATGATACTTCGACAAGAAAACCCAATGCTCAAAGGACCGATGTTAAGTTCTTTATTTTTAAAAAAAACTAGTCATAAAGATATGCATTGTAGGAATAGGATGAATCAAAATGGTGCATCTTTTTCTGGTCAATGTTTTAAATTCAATAAACATGGTCATAAGTCAAGTGAGTGTAGAAATGTTTTGAACAACTCTTTCAAAAATAATAAAAACATTAAGTGTTATGCATGCAATGGGTTTAGTCACATTCCAAAGCAATGCGAAAGAAGAAGAAACCAGATGAACAAAAACAATAGAAAAATGAATATTGTATGCCACAAATGCAATAGATATGGTCATATTTTAAGGTAATGCAAGAGTAATGATGTAAATAAGAGAGGTTTGGTAGAAAAGAATATAAACAATCAAGGAAATGATAATGGAAAGGAAAAAGAAAATGTTGAAAAGATTCAAATGAAAATGAAGTAGAAATGGGTGAAGAAGAATGTTGAGAACATAACTAAAGGGTCCATATTTGGATCTAGTACTAGAAATAGATGTTGATGCCTAGATATAGAAGGAGTAGAGTCTTTGTATCATGTTGGTACCAATGTTTTGAAGATATTTCCACAAACATGTGATAGGTTTGGAAGATCCATAGTAGATCTATGTGAAACATGCACTGGTCTAGGTACTTGAAAATAATTGGGGTTTGAAGAATTAACGACACCTAAAAGTTAGGTGTGAAAAGTACAAAAAGAATTTTGTGGCTTGTTTTTGTCACTTTGCATTCAAGAAATGATAGAAGAAAAGATCTGCATGAGAATTCCATTGAGACTGCAGTGAGTAAGTGATTGTTCAAGGCGATTTTCATACAAACCCTAATTTGGTGAAAGGTATTTATTCATGTGTATCTTTGCAATTTTAATCCTTCATGATGAATACTCCTATGATTGTGGATATTACTAAGAGGCCCTAGACTATATATAAGAAATATCCCTTTAAGTTGGTGGAAGTAGATCCATGGGTATATTTTTGGATGTTCCATATGGTGTTTTTCATGTTGAAGATGTTATGGTACGTGCATCCATACCAATATGGAAGATGTAGGAACCTCTTATATACTAGAATTAAATATTAAGAATCTCACGGGAGAGAATTCTAGATTGAAACTAGAATTCAAAGGCCTTGATGACAAGCGCTTCAACCATTTCACTAGGTTTCCATTAATTGAAGAGAACGAGTGGAAACAATATGTACTAAGAAGAGTACATAGAGAATTTATGTGGCTTAAAAAACTACTTAAGGTCACAAAAGAGGTCATACAAGTAGTAACATGATTGTGTGCATCCAGTGGAATCCCTATAGTAAAGTTGATAAAGAACCAAATGCTCATAGGTGCAACCAATTCTAAGTTTTAAAAATGTGTGATGACTATCAATGATATAATATAAGATGATGCAATATTTGCATCAATGGTGATAGGATACAAGGTATATCAATCCAACCATGAGAATTTAGTGTCTGGTATGACAATCTATGTAGCTTATGAGATGTTGAGGGAAGATAATGAATATGACCTATGCACAGTGTTAAGGGGGTAGTTGATAGATAAATTGGAGAAGATAAAGAGGGACAAAAAGAACTCATTCAAGTATGGTAATTTGATTTTCTACATAGTACTTTACTTTATGAATAAATTCCATGGTGTTGGTCCACTTGATTGGTCTAGTGATAGACTAGTAGGAGTTCAGATTAGGGAATTAATGTATGGAATGGATAGCAAGATGAGAATAGGTGCATTATGTGGATATTGTAAGAAATTTGAGAAAATGATGCAATCTAGAGAGATAATTCCCAAATCTATAGTTAAAAAATATAAGGATACTATTTGTTTCATGGTAGATATAGACCAATGCTTGATATAAGTAGTTCAACCAAGAAAATCATGTATAATGCCAATGGCGTATGAGGTATAGGGTAAAATAATAGATATATATTATCAAGATTTATTGAACAAGCCCATTAATCCAATGAGGAGAGAATTGGAACATATGCTTAAAAGGATCTTAAAGTATATATAGAGATGTAGAAACTAGAGAGAGGAAAGTGAAAGTATTGTAAAGTATATGAGAGTCCCAATGGAAAAGATAAGGGAATAAAGAAGAAGGTCTCATCAAGATACTTTTGAGAAGCCTCTATATTGTTGCATCTATACCAAAGCCATCTCCTACCAATACTAGGTAGACAAGAAGTACTGCAACAAAGAAACCAAAAGTATAATCATGTGTAAAAGATGGAAAATGGAAGAAGGCAAAAGAAAAGAAGAAAGATGAAGTCATCATTGAGGATGATGAGTAAACTAAATCTAATGATGTTGTGAAGTATTTAAAGTAGAAGAAGGTTAAAGATGCACAAATTCTTGAGTCCAATCCATTTGGTGAAGAAGGAAAAGTAAGTAAAAAGACTAAATTTGAATCGAATCAACTTGGAATATCGGTAAATGATGTAGTGAAAAGAATTACATGTCATGGAAACTTGAAGCCACTATCAAAGTTCTTTAACAAAATTGATGAAGAAGAAAAGGGAGTCCTTGAAGAGGTTGTGGTAAAGTATTTCTATAGATATAACAAGAAACTAATTGAGGTTTCATCAAAATTACCCAAGAGTGTATAAAATAATTCTGATGATGGAAAAGCTTATGGTCTAGCCGAGGATAAAATTTTGAGAGAGAAAGTATTAGTTGATCTATGTATGGTCATTGTTGTAGAAGAAGTAAAAAACATTCTTAAGGAATGTGAGAAAGTGTTGAAGAGAAAACTCAGAATGAATAAGCTTATGATGGAAAAGAAAAATGAAGTGATTAAGGAGACAAAAAAGATTATGAGAATATTCCTTGAGATGAACCAATATGAAGTCATCCTTGAAACTCAAGGTGAAATTTCTATAGCCCTAGAAGTTGGTCTTCCCCCAACCAATGATCCTAGTGTTCTAGAAGTGGAATAAGTAGAAGTTAATATACAAGAGGTTCATGTTGAAGATGTTAATGTTATGGATGTCCTTGAGATTAGGATAGAACAAGATACAGTTAAGGAAAAGGAAGTGCAGATGAAGGAGAAGGAAGTGTAGATAGAGGAATCTAAGGAAGTGGAAAAAGAGATAGAGAAGGAAGTAGAAAAAGATAAAATAAAACATGTGGAAGATTTTCATCCTCTAGACTAGACGCCTTTGACTGCATAAGAGCCAAATGTAGTAGATGGGAGTAAGATATATGTGGAGAAGGACATGAGAGAAAAAATGAAGGCAAGAGACACTACTAATGTAGTGGTGGATTTTTGTAGCAGGATAGTTTGGAAGTTGATCTAGAACTATAAAAAGGGCCAATTTATTTTTCTATTCTCTCACCATTTCAAAAACCTAAATTTGCACAATTTGTTAAAGCTCAGACTAGGAAAGAAATTTTTAAAAATATTAAGGAAAATAAAAAGTTGTTGTATCTGGCATCTAATGTATTGGAGAAGTTGATGCCTACATTTTTCAAGGATACGATAGATAGAACCTCTAGACAAGTTAAGGGATTGATCAATGTAGTAAGTAATCATTTTGAGTCATTCAAGAAATTTGTTGATGCAAAGTAAGGAAGGAGTTAAATGATAAAATGTTTAATGAGTTGAATAGAACAAAACAATATGAAACAGTTAGTTTGGACACCCATATTAAGAGCATTCAAGATGCTCTAACTAAAAGTGGTAATTTTTAAAGTTAATGTCTATCTATTTCTAACATTTATTAAGGAATTGAGAAGAAAATAAAAGAATGTGAGCATAAATTGGAAAAAATTTCTCAATCATTTGATCCTTTGACCATTTATACTTCTGAACCAGAAGTTCAAGTCATATCCTTACTTGAAAAGATCAAAGACCTGGAAAAAGAGGATACAATTATTGAACAAGTGGCGGAGCTTAGAAGTCTTATTTCTCCCAAACTTTAGACTCTATTAAATGAGATGAAGGGGGCACAAGGATCATTAGCTACATCAGCTCAAGAAAATTTACAAGTGGTAGAAGATAATTGGTATTTATTAAATAGTCATATATCAGTTTTTAGCAGTCTCAATCAAGGATGAGATAGAGATCTACAACTATTGAAGACCATTTGTGCATGCATTTTCAAGATGATGTAAGTTAATAATTTTTATGTGTACATATGAATATGTATATATAGATATTGTTTTATCAATCTTGGCATGTGGAAAATTGTATTTTATATTGATATCAAAGGGGGGAGAGTAGGGTAGTGAAAAATATGCACAAATGTTCATAGCAGTGACTTAGGAGGAGCATTGGTGTGCATGTTCAAATTTGGTGTGCATGTTCATTTTTGACATTTAGTATGTTTATCACTAAGTGTCTCCATCAATGCCAAAGGGGGAGATTGTTGGAAAGAGACATTTCATATATACTTTGGTGTTGTCATTGATGAAAAATAAGCTCAATTTAATCATCCACACTATAGTAGGAAGGTCCATAGTAAGTCAGAATGCAAATTTATCTAAGTTCAAGAATCAAGAACAAGGTATTTAACCAGTATGATGCATATGGTCTGGCACACTCTACCAGGTTTCTATATTTAGTCATAGATATAAGGGAAGTATTGTGGTTGTTTGGATATGATTAATCCAAAATTTGGAGGTCTTTTGTTGCATGGTGTGAAACTTAGGTGAATTTGTGTATTAGTACTTGGTTTATTAGTGATGGCAACCGACTTGCATTGAAAAATTATTTTGTAGACATAGGAAATCCTTTTTGGTTGTAAATTTTATTTTAAATGGTGGATTAAACATGAATATAAATATGTGCATGATTATCTTGGTCTGAACAAATATTTGAAATTTTAATTTGGTGGTTTTGGTTAACACATTTCACATTTCCCTAGAACATTTTTGAGCCGACATAATGTGATCAAATATTTTATAATGGACATATAAGATCAGATGTTTAGGATTTTAAAATAGGGTGGATGCATGCAAAAAGTGAAACAAGGTGGTATGTGAAGGATCTTATATAGGATTTTGAGATTTGAATTTTTGATTGAAAAGAACAATGAAACAAGGAAGTCAGAGAAAAAGTGTATTAGATCTAAGTTTTGTACTTATGTAGAACTATTAATAGAAATTAGAAGATTATATTTCATTACTTCAAAATATCTTGTGATCATTATAGTGATCTTTTAAGGAAGTGAGCCTTTGAAAATGTTGTAGCCCTTTTGTAATTGAATGTTGAGCTCTAGGCAGTGAGCCTAAATGCATGTGCATTCCAACTTGATTGTAAGATAATATCTATATAGAGTATTATCTTTCGGGTTCCATCCCTGCAATGGTTTTTACCCTAACAAGGTTTCCATGATAAAACCATTATTTTATGGTGTTATGCTTCTTTTCTTTATGTTTATACATGTTACTTTTTATTTCACGAGTAAAGTATTTTAAGGATCTGAATATTAAAGTTAAAATGTGTTGAACATTGATTCACCCTCCCCACTCTAACTTTTTCTCTTTCTAAAAAATGGGTTATAAGGGCCATAAGGAGTCTTGAGGGATGCTAGGATACATTAATGTATCCTAAGACCCTTTATAGATCTCTTACGACCCCTTACCATACATTAATGTATGCTAATGGGTTGCAAGGGGTCCTAAAAGGTCATAGGATACATTAATGTATTATAGGACCTCTAAGGATTCATTATGATCCCTCAGGACACACTAGCATACATTAATGTATCCTAGGAATCATTGGATAAATTAATGGTTAATGGGGGTTGTAAGGGGTCATGAGGGTTCTTGAGGGGTCCTAGAATACATCAATGTATCTTAGGATCCCTCAAGACCCCTTATGAACCCTATGACCTATTTTGATCCCTCATCATACATTAATATATCTTAGGACTCGTAGGATACATTAATGGGTAATGTGGATTGTAAGGGGTTGTAAGGGTTCCTGAGGAGTGATAGAATACATTAATGTATCCTAGGATCCATCAGGACCCCTTATAAACCCTTGTGACCCCTTCCATACATTAATTTATGCTAAGGGCTCATAGGGTTCCTAAGGGGTCATGAGGGGTCATGAGGGGTCCTAGGATACATTAATGTATCTTAGGACCCCTTAGCATACATTAATGTATCCTAGGAATCCTCAGATAAATTAATTATTAATGGGGATCATAAGGGGATATAAGAGGTCCCATGATACATCCCTTATGACCCATTATGACCCCTCAAATCATACACTAGTACATTTGAGGCCAAATTTTGATGGCCATTTGTCAGATTTGCAACGCCTATTTGTTGACATTTCGACATATGTGTCCTTCGGTGTTTTTGCATTAAAAATTGTGACAAAAGTGATCACCGTCAATTTTTTGACATCATCATCTATCGGAACCTTGCACATGAGTACCAGCTTTGTTATGGAATTTCTTACAGTGGACCTATCAAAACTCTGACAAACAATGTGGGTATCTTGTCGGGCAAACTTGTCAGAATAGCAATGATTGGGCAATAATTCTTCGACAATAAAACACATCGGAGATATAGCATGTCTGTCACAATTACTTGTCAAAAACAAGTTCTCTCCGACATTATACCTGTTCGAATAGCAATAGATCTACAATGAATGTCTGACAGGTAAACCTGTCGGTGGTATAGCATTCCCGTCGCACCTATCTGTCGAAAATGAGTCATCTCTAACATTGTACTTATTGGAAGAGTGACGATAATGTAGTGAGTGTTCGACAGGTAAACCCGTTAGATGTATAAAATTCCTGTCACAATGATCTGTCGAAAAGCAATTGTCTTCGACATTATATTTGTCGGCCAAGCTACGAGGGTAGTAAATGTCCGACAAGAAACTCCATTAGATGTATAGCACCACCATTGAAAGAGTTTTCTTTCATGTCAAAAAAATGATAGATATGCACATTAAGGATAAAAAATCTCAAGATACTATCATAGGTTGTCTCTTTCTTCGGTCTATATTATTGACAAAATGTTTTACCTTTCATTAGCTCATCAAATTTGGGGATTTGAAAGAATTTAATAGAATATTTTCATGATAACGTATATTATTTAAGTTGACGTTGCACAAATTTATCTACTTCACGCACTTGTAGACTATGAGGATGGTGATAAAGAAGCATCTCCTCCAATGGCCTACATTACTCAAGCCACAGGAGGGGATGTTTCTTTATGGCCATCCTCGTAGTATACAAGTGCATGAAGTATATAAATTCATTCAACGTCAAACTAAAATAATGTACATTATACATGAAAATATTCTATTAAATTCTTTCAAATCCCCACATTTGATGAGCTAATGAAAGGTAAAACATTTTGTCAATAATATAGACCGAAGAAAGAGACCAACTATGATGGTATCTTGAGCTCTATTATCTTTAGTCCTAGCTACTAGGCAAGGCCTAGAAGACTTATACTTGTCGATCATCGAGAATAATCACCGCCTTGCCTTTATGTACACTACACAATATTTAATATAATTCATTCCAGTCTCACAAAAACATTTTACACTTGTGCAACTCATCAATACTGGAGGCCTGAAGTAATTTTATATGATCACTAGCACATTTCGTGCATGGATGAGAAATAGTATCCAAAGTTTCTAGATTCTAAGAAGAGGTATGAGTGGAGGCCAAAGAAGGGATATTTGTGAAGGTTTTATAGATGTAGGTTACTGGATCATCATCTCTGCATTGGTACTCAATCTGAAAACCCTTTTATGTATATAGCCAGTCTAGAAAATCTCCACATCTAGAAAATCTCCACAAAATTCCCTTCTGGTCTCCACTACATATACGTCTTCTTAGAATCTAAAAACTCTCCATCATTGATTCCCATCATTTTTTTAGTATCTCCAAGGACTGAGACCTTAAATTATTGAGCTTCTCTTTGTTTCGAGAATAGTTTAACATTCTCTACTTAACATGGCCAACCACGTGAAGGTGGAATCTCATTTCGCCCCTCCTAGGAGCCTCTTATGACTCTTTACAACATTTTAAGACATCTAAGATGTATTCTTAGGGATTGTAAACAGTCGTAAAGGGTCACAAGGGGTCTTGGGACACAACAGTTGAGAAACATAAATGTAGGCATCATGGTCACAATTTTTTGGAGACAAAACATAATTGAGTGGTATACCCAGATGATGCAAAGCAACCACTACTCCTCTGGTTCCAAGTCAACACTGTGGGATCCAAAAACCATAGATAAGGAATAAATTTAGACAGAGGAGGAGGGCCATAATGACCAAAATAATACAGGGTTATAATGACCAAAATAATATAGGACCCTGTATTATTTTGGTCATTATGGCCCTCCTCCGCTCTCTAAATTTATTCCTTATCTATGGTTTTTGGATCCTGCAGTGTCAACTTGGAACCAGAGGAGTAGTGGTTTCTTTGCATCATCTGGGTATACCACTCAATTATGTTGTGTCTCCAAAAAATTATGACCATGATGCCTACATTTATGTTTCTTAGCTATTGTGATATCTACATCATAGTCTATAGTTGTTGCAACAATAGAGCTTATCCACAATAGAAAGGAAGACAACTTTCTAGCCTGGGTCTGGATCCTACCTTAATTATCAAAGGATCCAGGACCAAGCTAGAAATATGTCTTCCCATTTTTTTTAAGCCATATTCCTTGATCTTGTCAAACTTCCTTGGTATGGTAGGCCCGCTCTTTGCAGTAATCTTCTTCAATTTGTGTTCGACGATAAGCATCTTATTCTGCTTCCTAATTGTAGCCAGAGCTTCCTTTTCATCAGGATTCAACTCCACTTCCCCCATTTCATCATCCTCGTCACCCTTAGATGCCATCCTAATCCCTTCTTCCCTCTCCAGTTCTTCAAGCCTTTGCAAGATATCTAGATCAATAAACTCTGCAACATTGTGTCCATCCATGATCGTAGGAATATCATCATCTTTCCACTCTTCATTTGCCAAAATATACCACTTTTTCAAGCTTGCAGAGTAATATTATTAATAAAAGAAATCTTGCCAACATTAGGGTACCCACAGATCAAAATAGTTGATGTTATTGGTGCTTGTGCTCAAGGATATAGATTCACTATTTTGAAACAACCAAATCATTTTTATTTCGATTGCAGAGAAAAGGAGCGGGTGAAAGATGATCGAGCATGAAAGAAGGTATGTGATTTCTTCATCTTTGATTGGTATCTTTGATGGGAAACATCTTTCAAGCCTCTGGCATCATATTCGACCGCAAAATTCAAATGCATTGCTTTTTATTTGATTATGAATGCTCTCTAAAATGACCAATCATGTTTTCTATTCACTTATATTGAGCTACAGTAGAACATGATTCTCTTTGGTGCTTTTTTTTTCCATATTCAGTAGATAAGAATCATGGCGGTAGCCACTTAGCCATCTTTTTGATGTTCCAGGTATTTTACAAAGATACAGGTATGTGGATTTATCATTCAGTTGCTTGCAGTTATTGGTCAAATGCAAATATTTTATCAAGTTGAAAGGGCAAGATATTAGTTTGGTGTTTTCAGTTTATGTTAAAAGTTGATTTGGTAAAATCCTTAGAAAACACACTGCATGTTCTAAAATGTAAAGAAGTTGAATGTTAAATGTAAGATATATATCTCATCCATAGCAATCAAAAGAAAGGACATGAAACTAAGGAGATTTACCAATACAAAAATATAAGCGAATAGAAAACATGCTTCGTACCTTATGAATTAGTTTTTGAGGTGAACGATCTTCATCAATCTCCTTAGAAGAAGACCCCTCCTCACGAAAAATGCATTTAACACAAAAAAAAAATTTACAAAACTGAACCAATCGCATGTTTAGAACAAAGAAATAGAATGATAATAATATGCTAAAAATTCTATTTTATTTAATACATGCCAAAGGACCAGTCCCAACAATTCTTAAACATACTTTATTTGATATGATAATAACATGCTAAACTGATAAAGGTGTTATCTGCATTTAATTTGCCAATTACTAATTGATTAAGCATATTATTACTATGCTTAATGTTCCATTTAAATGCATATAGGTATTGGATTTATCATTCAGTTGCTTGCAATTATTGGTCAAATGCAAATATTTTGTCAAGTTGAAAGGGAAAGATATCAGTTTGGTGTTTTTGGTTTATGCTAAAAGTTGATTTGGTAAAATCCTCAGAAAACACACTACATGTTCTAAAATGTAAAGAAGTTGAATGTTAAATGTAAGATATATATCTCATCCATAGTAATCAAAAGAAAGGACGTGAAACTAAGGAGATTTACCAATCCAAAAATATAATAGAATAGAAAACATGATTGGTACCTTATGAATTGGTTTTTGAGGTGCACGATCTTCATCAATCTCCTTAGAAGAAAACCCCTCATGAAAAATGCATTTAACACAAAAAACAAATTTACAAAACTGAACCTATGGCATATTTACAACAAAGGTCTAATAGAATGATAATAATAGGCTGAAAATTCTATTCTATTTAATACACGCCAAAGGACTAGTCCCAAAAATTCTTAAACATACTTTATTTGATATGATAATAACATGCTAAACTAATAAAGGTGTTATCTGCATTTAATCTGCCAATTACTAATAGATTAAGCATATTATTACTATGCTTAATGTTCCATTTAAATGCATTTAACACAAAAAACAAATTTTCAAAACTGAACCAATGACATGTTCTTCATGTGGTACAAGGAATATTTGGCTATCAAATCTTCTTTCATGAAAGTTGAGCATGAGAGAAGGTATGTGATTTCTTCATCTTTGATTGGTATCTTTGACGGGAAACGTCTTTCGAGCCTCTGGCATCATATTCGATGAAAAATTTCAAATGCATTGCATTTTATTTGATCATGAATGCTCACTAAAATGACCACATTCTACCAGTGTTGTGCCTTAGCTTGTGCTTTATCTCCATTATTTGATGTTATTGGTTCTTGTGCTCAAGGATATCGATTCGCTATTTTGAAATGTTTGGATTCACATTTGTTGATATTACTGGCACAAACATTGTATATTAGACCTTTATTAACAATTCATCATATCAGATAAAGTATGTTTAAGAATTTTTGGGACTAGTCCTTTGGCATACTGGATTTAATTCATAAATGGATTTAATTTAATTTTGTAAGTGAAATTTTGGGAGTTGCATGAGAAGTTTTAGTCTCTAAACACTCAACTAATCCCTCTAACCAATTAGGAGTGGTTGGGGAAGTTGAGAGGAAAGTTTTCAAACATTCATATTCACTTATTGAATGCTTTAGAGACTACTAGTTTGACTATCCATGCGTTACCAGTGATTGAGATTCATTAAAGGATACAAAACCCTTCATTTTGGGTTATTGTGTGTGGATTCAAATGTAGGTTTGATTTGGTTAATGTTTAGAAGAGATCAATAAAGTATTTAAAAATAATCTTACATGTTTAGAGAGGTTTGAGAGGCACTTATCATGACTGTACCCTCACAAACAGTGGCATAGACTAGTTTTACTAAGTTTCCTTTCTCTATTTTGAGGTTTCCTTTCTCTAGCATAAGGACACAGTCAGAGGGTTCATTGAAAAAATGATCCTTTGAATGGTTACTATGAATATGAATGATTTGATATAGCATATTGCTCATTTTACTTGAAGTTTGGAATAGCTTGTGGAAGGGTGAAAGTACTTTTGATCATTTTGGTCGTGACTGTTCCTCTACACAGTCAGGAAATGTAATTGTCTAATGATTATATGTAATGTTGAATGGATTAAATGCTTTATTCTTAGTATAAGTGAATGGAAGGAATAGTGTTGGTGTTAGGTTTCATTTATTATCGAATTCAATGGTTTCCAAGATGTGTTGAGGAGTTGCTCCTTGTTTAATGTTAACTGTTCCTACACAATCCACTCATACAAAAGTGAAGTTACAAAATTGAACCAATGACATATTTACAAAAAATAAATAGAATGATAATAATATGCTGAAAATTCTATTCTATTTAATACACGTCAAAGGACCAATCCCAACAATTCTTAAACATACTTTATCTAATATGATGAATTGTTAATAAAGGTATAATTCTGTAGACTGCTAGTACGAAGGAAGATTTGACCTAGCCAAATCTTCCTTATACCACACAAAAAAGTATGTGATAACTATGTCTACTCCAACCTTAATTATTTAAGAATTCATCATATCAGATAAACTATGTTTAAGAATTGTTGGGAGTTCTATTAGACCTTTGTTGTAAACATGCCATTGGTTCAGTTTTGTAAATTTGTTTTTTGTGTTAAATGCATTTTTCATGAGGAGGGGTCTTCTTTTGAGGAGATTGATGAAGATCGTGCACCTCAAAAACTAATTCATAAGGTACCAATCATGTTTTCTATTTGATTATATTTTTGGATTGGGGTGAACCCACAATACTGGGTTACAATTTTTTAGAGGAAGGAATCTGTCCCAAAAAGCATTTTCGACAAAATATTATTTACCAACTTTCAATAGAAACTCGCTTGAAATTTCAATCATAAGTACTAAACTTACAATCGAAAGTCCTTAGACATGGGACTTTCGATTGTAAGTAACTTTCGATCGAAAGTTCTTACTAACTTTCGATCGAAAGTTACTAAGGGACTTTCGATCGAAAGTCCCTTACTAATGACTTTCGATCGAAAGTCATTAGTTAGGGTTTTTTTTTGGCAGAAATATATCCACGAAAAGTGAAACTCACTGTCACTTTTGGCAATAGTGAAACAGTGAAATAGTGGGGACGACTTTCAAAATTTCAAACATGGTTTTGAGGTATTCTCATTGTTCATTTTTATTATTTTCGGTTTTTGATAGATGCATAAATAGTATATATGCATATATACATGTGTATATATGCATATATACACATGTATATATGCATATATACACATGTATATATGCATATACATGTGTATATATGCATATATATGTATATATACATGTATACATGTGTATATATATGTATATACACATGTATACATGTGTATATATATATGTATATACACATGTATACATGTGTATATATACATATATATATACACATGTATACATGTATATATATATATATGTATATGCATATATATATATATGCATATATATATATGTGTATATATATATATATGTATATATGCATATATATATGTATATATATATATATATATATATATATATATATCTATATATGCATATATATATATGTATGTATATATATATATATATGTATATATATATGTATATATATATATATGTATACATATATATATATATATATATATATATATATATATATATATATATACATATACATATATATATATATATATACATATATATATACATATATATATATATATATACATATATATATGTATATATATATATATGTATATGTATACATATACATATATATATGTATATATATATATATGTATATATATATATATGTATATATATATATATATGTATATATATATATATATATATATATATATATATGTATATATATATGTATATATATATATATATCTGTGTGTGTGTGTGTGTGTGTGTGTGTGTGCATGTGTGCATGTGCATGTATATGTATGTGCATGTATATATGTATGTATACATACATGTACATGTGTATAGATAGATTTTTATTTATACATTGTGTATGTACATAAGACTTAGATAAGACTAATTATGTACCTAATAAGACCTAGAGATAAGACTAATTAAGACTAATAAGACCTAGATAAGACTAATTATCTACCTAATACTTGACTAAGAAGACATAATTAAATATACTTAAAATTAGACCCCTTGAGTAAATTGTGACCCATTAAGACCTAAATTTTAACCTATTACCTGACCTAATATGAGTAATAAGACTCAAATTAGGACCTAATATCATTAATAAGATGGGCTTTAAAGATGTAATTGGACCTAATACTTGACCAATTAACACCTAATAAGACATGTGTAACTAGTCTCAAGTATACCTAATATGAGTTTGAGGACCCCTTAAGACCTAATTAGACCTAATTAGACCTTTAATTAAGACTAATTAACACCTAATATCATGAGTAATAGGACCTAATAGTACACCTAATATGAGCAATATGATCCCTTAGGCATAATTAGACTAATTAACCCATGTAACAAGACCTTTAAATTATGCCTAATTTTATACTATTTAATTTACCTTTAAATACATGTGAGTAATACATACCTAATATAAGTAATAGGAACTAATATTGAATAGTAATAATGCCTACTTAGGGACATATTTATGAACTTAATAGGACCCCTTAGACCAAATTAGTCATAATAGCTTGCCCTAATTATCTATGTACAATATGAGTAATAGAACCCCTTATAACCTTGTAATTAGATCGAATTTAAAGACTAATTAACACCTAATATACTCGAGTACTACATGACCCTTTAAGACCTAATTAGACTCAATACATGCTTAATATGAGCTCTTAAGACCAAAGTAGACCTATTAGTTCACCTAATTAGACCAGCTTAGATGCAATTAGACCTATTAGGACATCATAATTCCTAGTTATCTAGGTCTATTTTAAGAGGTAGATGATAGGTTATATGACCCCTTAAAACCTTTTAGGACCTAATTAGACCCAATTAGATGTATTATGACCTAATTAGACCTAGATAAGACCTATTACAATGGAATTAGACCTAATTAGCACCAAAATAGACCCAATTAGACCTATTAGGACCTAATTTGACCAAATTAGACCTATTAGGACCTAATTTAATACCCAATTAAACCAATTATGTCCTAATTAAACCTATTAGGACCTGTGATAGGTTATATGACCCCATTAGACCCACTATGAGTAACATGACCCCTTAAGACCTATATTAAAGCACCTAATTAGACCCAATTAGTTTTTATGACCTAATTAGACCTATTAGGACCTATAATACCTGTTATATGACCCCTTTAATACTAAATTAGACCCACTATGAGTAATATGACCACTTAAGACTTATTAGAGCCTCACCTAATTAGACCCAATTAGATCAATTGGGATCTAATCACATCCCAATTAGACTTAATTATACCTAATTTAACCTATTACATACCTAATTGGACCTATTAGGACCTATGATAGGTTATATGACCCTTTAAGACCCCATTAGACCTATTAAAATGTAATTTACATTTAAACATGTAATTTATGTAATTGATTTTACTTTCAAATAATGTAGTGAAATGCATGCATAGTATTTAATTTAATTTTTATTTAAATTAGGAAAACGTACATGTATATGTAGACTTTATTTGATAGTAAATAAAATCTTTTAGGTACATACATATTCTAGATCTATCAGACATTATTACACATCACACATGGTAGATGCACCAATTCCCCTTGCAGAACTATTTTCACGCACTAATAGAGAGATTCAACAGCTGCAAGAATCTGTAAATAATTCATCTAGCTCTACTGTCTATAAGAGCATGTGTCAGTCCATCCTTAATAGCTTGATTAGCATTAGGGATGACATTCATGGTACCACTCCATATGCCCCATATATTATAGAGTCCATACTTGAGAGGAAGAGACAAGAGGTTGGCTCTGGTCTTTCTCTTAAGGAGGTACAGGCTTTAGTGCCTAAAACAACCCTGAAAGGGGAAGTTTTCCCATCTTATGCAAATAAAAATTATGTGAAGGGATATTAGGTTACCAAGTGTGAGGATCCTGCTATATCAGCATTGATATACCCTAGATTTCTAGCTGCCCATGGTCATTATCCGAATAACGACTAGATTCCACTGTACTTTTCATAGTAGATTTTTGCTAAGGTTCATTTAGGTCATGCTGTTAATTACACTAATTTTCTAGGACATCTAGGATAGGGGCGTGACAGGCTTGCTGATAGAGATGCTTATCATCAAGCTGATCGACAGAGAGTAGTACACAAGGCTATTGTTGGTCAGAGGGCACCTGCTATAGCTCCTTCATTGGGCCCTGTTGCAGATGATGTTATTCATAGCACCTAGCTTCAAGATGCGATTGATAGTGTGGGGGACATTGTAGCAGCTGCCACATCCATATCTAGTGATCAGGTTGGTCAGTACCTAATGTCTCAATGACACTCCAGATCATCAGGTGGAGCATCTGCTAGTAGGACCGCATATGACATGTACACTATAGCAAGCATCCCTTCACTTTCTAGCCAGGAGGGACTTACAGGGGAGATGACATGGGTGACACTGACTAGCTTGGTTGAGGATCTATTGGATGCATATGCATTTATAGTAGCAAAGCATGATATCCCCATATCAAAGGTTAGATCTCATGTGGGTACTGTCAGATACACTCAGTCACATCCTTCTCACTTAGATCATGGCCATAGTGGCAATGCTTGTGAGGATCCACCTACTGACCACTCTATTGCTGCATAGGGAGAGGCACAATGTACAGACCCTTCAGTCCGTGCAAGCCATCAGTTCTCTGATGTTGGTCTTGATGATGTTGAGTTTAGCATGACCACTACAAGTTATCTAGATTTGTTGACATGTGATGATACGACTTCCATGCCATCTCATCTAGTTAGTCCATTGCATTCATCATTAGAGAGGCGTGTGCAGTCTACTCATGTTGCAGATGCAAATTTGAGCTTGGACCAGGCACAGAAAAATATTGATACCTTGGTTGATAGGATTGAGGCCTGTGAATATGAGTACTATCAGTTTCCACCACCTACACAGGTATAAATCAGATTATATACATGTATTTAATGTTACAATTAAACTTAAATTTATTTTCAAAATTTCAATCAATTGATTTATTTTTTGTCTACCAGGATATGCCTCTTGTTACTCCTTCTTTGGGTATTGATTGTGTACATCATTGGGACTCACTCGATGATGACATCAGTAGTGGACAGGTGAGTTTTTAATTTATTATCTGTGTGTACACACTTTATAACATGTTTTCTTGTACAATATTTTAAATCAAACTTAAGAGATCTTTGTACAATGTTTATATATGTTTTAATTTATATATCTCTTTCTTTGTAGGGATCTGCACATCCTTCACATCATGATAGTCACTCTGGGTGTGACCGCTTAGTGAGGAGTCAACATGATGAGTCCTAGGCACTTTCATATTTGATCGGAGACATATTTCATATTATGTATATATATATTCATGTTTGATGAACTATATTTCATTTCTAGACTCTACATGACCGATTGATGTGTTTGATGTTATATTTCATTTCTAGATGGGCTTTTGATCGAATGTTTGACGTGCATGATTGATTCATATGTTTCATATTTATAGTACCTGATCTACACACATGATTGATGTTTCATGCATACATTATATATATACTTTCACTCTAGATACATGTGCATGTGTGTGATGAACTTGTAAACTTTCAATACTTTCAATAGATTACATATACATGTGTACATGTTTAATTTAAATTTGATGAACTTGATTTCAATAGATTAAACATACATGAATCATGTTTGAATTCAATAGATTACATAAATGAATGATGTTTGATTTTACACATGTTTGATTTAAATGTACATTCGATAATAGTTGTGTGCACGTACTTTTAATTTAATGTTGTTGTACTTCAAGTAGATTTTATATTTAAAACATGCACGTCCTAATGTAACACATGAAAATTCAATACATACACACATTCATATTCCAAAGTTAGAGTACTTCATATTCAGGTAGATAATTAATATATCATATCCACTTGTAAGACATAAATTTGAGATCTATATATTCTTAATTTTTAATTTAATTCAAGCTCCATTCACTATGGGCACCGGTAGGAAAGAATGGAGCTAAGAAAACCTCTAGTCTTGCCCATGAAAATTTAGTTCAAATCATATTTCATGCATGATTTAGTCCACATCAAGTGGTTCATCTCTCTCTCGAATAACATTTAATATTCTCTCATGGTCATCAGTATCAAGTCTCCACTTACGAATGCCACGTCCCATCACAGGAACAAGAGATAGGATGGTGGAAATTACAAGATGAATATATTGATAAACCTTATTGTTAGGTTGATAATCAATAAAATGAATCCCTTTTTTAAGTATTTTGGTTTGCTTCAAATATGTTCCTTGCACGACAACTGAACCTGCACAATGTGTTCCTCAATGTTAAATATATATATGTGATAAATACTAACCATATAAACAAACTTAAATATAGTATTAGAACCTGTGGGAAACATAATTCCATCACTTGTTTCACTTTGTGTTAGCTTCATCCTCTCCTTATAGCAATGTAATAAATAGTAACTAACACTTTCCACATTTCCAGGCTCTGCTCCTATTGAAAAAATATGTCCTGCATTTAAAGTGAACTTTTAATTTTAGGAACTTGTAAATATAAATTAAACAAACTTTATTTAAATGAATTGAGAACTTATGAGTCCTTTTTAAAAACATGTACATGTACACACACGTACCAATTTTGATCAAACCTGAAATATGGTCATAATATGTAGAAATCAATGGAATGTCATCAAAGCTTTCATCCTGAACGTCATTTGTGTTTGTAACATCTAGTGGAACCAAATTCCATTCACTAACATATCCACATTTTTGGTTGATACATTCGTCATAGTTTTCAAAAATGCAGTCATAACAAAAGCATGAATAATCTCTAGTGTACAATGACCACACATTACTATCCGTACTCATAACTGAATGTAGGGATCTTGTTTTGTCTACTCTCTTGCATCCATGGATTGATCTTCTATCAACACCTGAACAATAGAGAGGTCACATGTAAAAATTAAAGACATATATATAAGTTAACTCAAACAATGATCAATAAATTTAAAATTAGTACCTGTTATCTCCCAGAATACTCGGAAGGGTATGACTTGATCTGATTGTGATGATGTGTTATCATAATTTGGCACCATAAAATGCATCTTGCACCACTCAACTACATCATGAGCATTATTTATATGATATCCCTGATAGTCCAGTTGATACTTTCTTAAAGCATGTTTGATACAAGCTCCTGCACCATCATGCTCTCCCTTTCCATGTCCACTCTCAAAGAAACTCCAAATATGTGGTATCTTTTGGTATTGATGATATCTACATAGTGCGTAAAATGGCCTTGCTGATTTAAATTGTGTTGCACATCCTTCCGACCAAACAAAATGCTTTTCAATTTTGATGCCTTTGTTTTTCAAATATCCAAAAAATGTCTTAAAGCAATGCTCGACAAAATGTATGTCATTCTCTTTATCATCACTAATGTAATAGTGATATTCTTTCTTTATGACTCGTGCTTCATATGTACTTTCAACACCATCCAAATCTAATTGTACATGTCAATAAGACACATGTACCATGATAGACACCTGCTCTATATAGTAGTATTCTGCTTGAAGTTGTTTTTGAGATACAAATGAGTAGTTCTCTGCAAAATCAACAACCAATAAAATCGTTCCAACTGGAAAAGATTCTTTTTGTATTTGGAATTGTTCTGCCTGCCATTTAGCGAAAAAAACATGTCATATGTATGGTTGAATCAATTTACGAAAATTCTCCATAAATGTTGCAACAAGTATCTCATCTTCTACATATTCCAACCTTGTTGATTCTTTCCCGACTTTTGTTTCAAACTTTATGTACTTGTATCTCTTGCATTTTATCATCCTTGCCATGTCAGTATCTTCAAGTCTCAAAGGAAATTTAGCCAAATCCTCGCATGTTTGACAAGTTCCTCTTATGTAATCTATTTCAGGTATTTCATGATCAATTGATTTGTTACATAAGATTGATGTTATGAATTGACTTGGATGTTTAGGAAAATCATTTTGAGAACCACCACTTTATTCTATCATCTTTCTAAACCCTTGGTAGTAGAGATCGAATTAAATGTGATATCGACAATAACAAGTTTCAAAATATTTATTTATCTTTACAAAAAATGGCTTTAATCTTTCAAACATTATTTGTCCAATCTTAATGTCAGGATTTGAGTTACAAAATGAGAGATACAATTCATGTTGTGTGGTGTCCAACCAATGTTTTGTGTGCTAGAAATATTCCTTAGGTCCAGTCCTCTTCTTGATAACGTCTCTTGTATTTGGTGAAGGATGAGTATGATCAGTCCAAAATGATGTAACTAAGCTCCTAACTATTTCATTAATTCTATCAGACTGAGGAGCTCTACACATTAGTTCCCAATTACCTTCCAATGTAGTATCATCCAAATTGATTCTTCTTTTCAAATAGTGTGTCATTGTCTTCCTACTATACCCGATCTGAGATGAAAGTGAAGAAATTGTCTTCTTTGGGACATGTTTTTATTTAAAATAGATGTTAGTATCACTCTTCTTGAAATGGACCTATTTGTAGATCTAGTTGTTGTCCCAATGGAATGCAAACCTTCCTTAACACTGTCAACAATATTTTTTTGTACGTTACTTGATTTTAACTTTTTCAAACTTGCATCTACACCCAATAATTTTAATGGCTCTTTTAACTCATCTTTAAGAAGTGTAATTGATAACAGTTGAGTTTTTTCAAGTGTACCAAGATTCTCAAATTGTTTCATTAGTTGCTTAGTCTTTTTATTCAATGCCCTCTTCGTAATATTTATGGGTTGTTTAGCATAATCTCTCAATTTTTCCACATCCATTTCAATTAAATGATCTATGCTTTTACGATTAATTTTTCTCTTCAACTATTGGAGTAGACTATCATTCACATATGTTTCTTGCACTTCCACTGCAAATAAAATAGAATAAAAAATCTTAATATCTCACCTTAAGGGGACCTTCATGAAATACGTATTTACAAGCTCTTGAACATGTTCTACCTATAAATTATTATACATTAATGAGAGAAACACATACTTGTTTGACCTTGGGTTGAATCAACTTGGGATGCGCTTTGCCCAACATTTTCATCATCAAAGGCTGCATGTACACAACAAAAACAATAACTTATTCTTAGGGGAAAGACCCAAAATGTATATTCACCAATAAGAGACTAAATTGAGATAGTGACTAAATTGAGAGAGTCAGTGAGAGAAAGAGAGAGATGTGTACTTATTTGATATTCTGAGACTTGTGCTTGTTGAGCTTGTGATAACCCTTCTCCAACTTCTGAAGGTTGGGCTTGTTGAGCTTGTGATGAACCTTCTCCAACTTTTGAAGGTTGGGTTTTTTGAGCTTGTGATGACCCTTCTCCAACATCTAAAGGTTGGGCAACTTGTTTAGCTTGTGATTCTTGAGCATTTCCTACACATGTATGAAGTATAAATTGGTCATAATTAGTATAAGTTGGTATAATAGGTCATATTAGGTCCTAATTGGTCCTAATTGACTATAATTGGATTTGATAGGTCATAATTGAATCTAATAGGTCCTAATTAGGTCCTAATTGGTCCAAATTGAGTCTAGTTAGTCCCAATTGAGTCTAATAGGTCATGTTAGGTCCTAATTGGTCCCAATTGAGTCTAATTGGTCCTAATTGAGTCTAATAGGTCATATTAGGTCCTAATTGAGTCTAATTAGTCCTAATTGAGTTTAGTAGGTCATGTTAGGTCCTAATAGGTCCTAATTAGGTCCTAATTGGTCCTAATTGTGTCTAGTTGGTCCTAATTGGTCCTAATTGAGTCTAATTAGTCCTAATTGAGTTTAGTAGGTCATGTTAGGTCCTAATTGGTCCATATTAGGTCCTAATTGAGTCTAATTGGTCCTAACTGAGTCTAATAGGTCATATTAGGTCCTAATTGACTATAATTGGATCTAATAGGTCATAATTGAATCTAATAGGTCCTAATTGTTCCTAATTGTTCCTAATTGGTCATAATTGAGTCTAGTTAGTCCTAATTGAGTCTAATAGGTCATGTTAGGTCCTAATTGGTCCATATTAAGTCCTAATTGGTCCCAATTGAGTCTAATTGGTCCTAATTGAGTCTAATAGGTCATATTAGGTCCTAATTGAGTCTAATTAGTCCTAATTGACTTTAGTAGGTCATGTTAGGTCCTAATTGGTCCTAATTGAGTCTAAGTAGTCCTAATTGAGTTTAGTAGGTCATGTTAGGTCCTAATAGGTCCTAATTAGGTCCTAATTGATCATAATTATGTCTAGTTGGTCCTAATTGGTCCTAATTGAGTATAATTAGATCTAATAGGTCATAATTGAATCTAATAGGTCCTAATTAGGTCCTAATTGGTCATAATTATGTCTAGTTGGTCCTAATTGAGTCTAGTTGGTCCATATTGGTCCTAATTGAGTCTAGTTGGTCCTAATTGAGTCTAATAGGTCATATTAGGTCCTAATTGGTCCTAATTGACTATAATTGGATCTAATAGGTCATAATTGAATCTAATAGGTCCTAATTAGGTCCTAATTGTTCCTAATTGGTCATAATTGAGTCTAGTTGAACTCCTAATTGAGTCTAGTTGGTCCATATTAGGTCCTAACCAATCCTAATTAAGTCTAATTAGTCCTAATTGAGTCTAGAATTAGTCCTAATTGAGTCTAATAGGTCATGTTAGGTCCTAATTGGTCCTAATTGAGTCTAATAGGTCATATTAGGTCCATATTAGTCCTACTTGAGTCTAATTAGTCCTAATTGAGTTTAGTAGGTCATGTTAGGTCCTAATAGGTCCTAATTGGTCCTAATTGAGTCTAATTAGTCCTAATTGAGTTTAGTAGGTTATGTTAGGTCATAATAGGTCCTAATTAGGTCCTAATTGGTCCTAATTGTGTCTAGTTGGTTCTAATTGAGTCTAGTTGGTTCATATTAGGTCCTAATTGGTCCTAATTTAGTATAATTAGATCTAATAGGTCATAATTGAATCTAATAGGTCCTAATTAGGTCATAATTGGTCATAATTGTGTCTAGTTGGTCCATATTGGTCCTAATTGAGTCTAGTTGGTCATAATTGAGTCTAGGTGGTCCTAATTGAGTCTAATAGGTCATATTATGTCCTAATTGGTCCTAATTGACTATAATTAGATCTAATAGGTCATAATTGAATCTAATAGGTCCTAATTAGGTCCTAATTGTTCCTAATTGGTCATAATTGAGTCTAGTTGACCTCCTAATTGAGTCTAGTTGGTCATAATTGAGTCTAGTTGGTCCATATTGGTCCTAATTGAGTCTAGTTGGTCATAATTGAGTCTAGGTGGTCCTAATTGAGTCTAATAGGTCATATTAGGTCCTAATTGGTCCTAATTGACTATAATTGGATCTAATAGGTCATAATTGAATCTAATAGGTCCTAATTAGGTCCTAATTGTTCCTAGTTGGTCATAATTGAGTCTAGTTGACCTCCTAATTGAGTCTAGGTGGTCCATATTAGGTCCTAACCAATCCTAATTAAGTCTAGAATTAGTCTTAATTGAGTCTAATAGGTCATGCTAGGTCCTAATTGGTCCATATTAGGTTCTAATTGGTCCTAATTGAGTCTAATAGGTCATATTAGGTCCTAATTGGTCCTAGTTGAGTCTAATTGGTCCTAATTGAGTCTAATTAGTCCTAATTGAATTTAGTAGGTCATGTTAGGTCCTAATTGGTCTGAATTGAGTCTAATTGGTTCTAATTAGTCCTAATAGGTCCTAATTAGTCCTAATTAGGTTCTAATAGGTCCTAATAGGTCCTAATTAGTCCTAATAGGTCCTAATTAGTCCTAATTAGTCCTAATAGGTCCTAATAGGTCCTAATTAGTCCTAATAGCTCCTATTATGTCCTAATTAGTCCTAATAGCTCCTATTATGTCCTAATTAGTCCTAATAGGTCCTATTAGGTAGTATTAGGTTCATATATGTTCTAATTAGGTTCTAATAAGTCAGGTAATAGGTTCTAATTAGGTTCATATAGGTTTGAATAGGTCCTAATTAGTCCTAATAGCTCCTATTAGGTCCTAATTAGTCCTAATAGGTCCTATTAGGTAGCATTAGGCTCATATAGGTTCTAATTAGGTTCTAATAGGTCCTAATTAGTCCTAATTAGGTGCTAATAGGTCCTAATAGGTCCTAATTAGTCATAATAGGTCCTAATAGGTCCTAATTAGTCCTAATAGGTCCTATTAGATCCTAATTAGTCCTAATAGGTCCTAATTAGGTCCTAATAGGTCCTAATTAGTCCTAATAGGTCCTAATTAGTCCTAATTAGTCCTAATAGGTCCTATTAAGTCCTAATTAGTCCTAATTGAGTCTAATTAGGTGTTAATTGGTTCTCATTGATTCTAATTGGGTCCTAATAGTCCTAGAATAGGTCCTAATTAGTCCTAATAAGTCTTATGAGTCCAAATAGGTCTACAATTAGGTCTAGTTAAGTCTAGTAGACCTGTACAATATCACATTTACATGAACATTAAGACAAGTCTTGACCATCAACTCAAAATATCTATCTAGAGACATCTTAGACATACCTTGATTCCAACGATGATATCTTTTTCGTGATTCTTCACATAGTCTTTGTTAAGTCTCTTCTGAATAATGTCGTGTACTTTTGTTTAGCCTTATTTTTTTATTTCCCATCACAACTTAGAAAATTATTCCGTGCCAAAATGTCTTCCTTCTCCTAAATGCAAATTATTTTACAGCTTTCGGATTTATGAAATGAAAAAAATATACATTTATTTATACCAAATTCTAATTACCCAAAAATGCCACCAAAAAGGCTGACATTGGTTTCGATCGAAAGTCAAACTTGACTTTTGATCGAAACTAAGGGACTTTCGATCGAAAGTCCCTTAGTATTGACTAAATTTAGCATTTTTTGCCAAAGTACTTTCTATCAAAAGTACTTACTTTCTATCGAAAGTACTTTTTATCAAAATTAATTTCTATCGAAAGTACTTCTATCGAAAGTACTTTCTATCGAAAGTACTTTCTATCGAAAGTACTTTCTATCGAAAGTACTTTCTATCGAAAGTACTTTCTATCGAAAGTACTTTCTATCGAAAGTACTTTCTATCGAAAGTACTTTCTATCGAAAGTACTTTCTATCGAAATTACTTTCTATCGAAATTACTTTCTATCAAAATTACTTTCTATCGAAATTACTTTCTATCGAAAGTACCTAAAATGGGAGATGGTTTCAAGTTTTTAAGAAATTCTAGGAATTTCATGGCTTTGGGCCTCAAGCGTGCTAATCAAATGGATGAATAAAAAGACATCCTTTTGCATACAACAAGTACTCAGAACTAGCTTTCTAATGATTATATAGTTGACTATTTTTAAATTTATTATGTCTATGATTTTTGACGTTAAATGAATGTAGGTTTTTTATCAAATATAAACCTCTGAGTTTGACGTTCAATGAAAAATGGTAAAACAAGGAATGAAAAATAATAGTGCCCTCCATATTCGAGTCTACTTTCTATTAAAATAAATAAATTGAAATTTGATAAATACACAATAAGTTATAAGCTATGTAGTCAAGGTAGGTCAAAATTTTGGTTTACTCAACTTCAAATGTTAATAAAATATGCAATAATAGTGATAATGTCATCAGACCAATTGCATGCCTTCCGTATGGATGTTACAAAACTAAATTTGAAAGAATCACATCCATATCTATTTTACAAAAAAAGTTATGCTCTATGAAAATAGTGTTACTATTTGAAAATGACATTTTCAGCACCATACAAGAATTTGTGGGAGAAAGAAAAATGTATTCAAAAAAAAAAAAAAAAAAAAAAAAAAAAAAAAAAAAAATTTAGAATCTAGACAGAAAATCCTAAAAGACTCTAATTTACTTCTTCCTTTGATTTCGAGTGGTTCAACGGCAATATGCATCTGAATCTAAATTTTTTTCTGAAAATGTAGAGTTCAGTGTCCGTTCAGGCTAAAAAGTGTAACCCACTATTGTGGGTTCACCCATTGGTAAATATCCTTAGTTTCATGTCCTTTCTTTTGATTACTATGGATGAGATATATATCTTACATTTAACATTCAACTTCTTTACATTTTAGAACATGTAGTGTGTTTTCTGAGGATTTTACCAAATCAGTTTTAACATAAACTGAAAACACCAAACTAATTTCTCACCCTTTCAACTTGACATAAAAAAGTTGAATTTTAAATGTAAGATATATATCTCATCCATAGTAATCAAAAGAAAGGACATGAAACTAATGAGATTTACCAATCCAAAAATATAAGCGAATAGAAAACATGATTGGTACCTTATGAATTAGTTTTTGAGGTGCACGATCTTCATCAATCTATTCAGAAGAAGACCCTTGCTCATTGCTACTGCTTTCTTGTTTAACAATTGGTTTGGAAAAATGCATTTAACACAAAAAAAAATTACAAAATTGAACCAATGACATTTTTACAACAAAGAAATAGAATGATAATAATATGCTTAAAATTCTATTATGTTTAATACACGCCAAAGGACCAGTCCCAACAATTCTTAAATGTACTTTATCTGATATGATGAATTGTTAATAAAGGTCTAATTCATGTTTGTTGATATTACTGGCACATTTAATGACACCATTGTATATTGTTGAGATGCTCTCTGAAATGACCGCATTCTACTGGTGTCATGCCCTAGCTTGTGCTTTATCTCCATTATTTGATGTTATTTGTGCTTGTGCTCAAGGATATCGATTCACTGTTTTGAAATGTTGACTGTGGTTATCAAATGGACATCCCATGAGCTTCTAGCTAGGTGCCATTTGTATTGACAGCTTAGGGCATCAAATGTATTGTATTATTGATAGTTGAGACTTTGTTAAAAGGAAATAGGACAAAGAATGATTTTTATTTATTTTCTCTATTTTGATCCCTAAGTGGCTTATAACCCTAGAGAAGTATATACAGATTTACGGATGCATTTGTAGGATACATAGCAACTGATATTTCATAAGAAATCCATGCATCCAATTTGAATAGCAATTAATACAAAGAAATAGGGTCCTCCAATGGCCCAATCATCCAGACCTTGACTGTCCCCTCAACCAGTGACCCTTCAAAACTAGGTTATTATGCAATCAGTGAGTGATCCTTCATTCTCCTGGTCTGCCCTGCATCCAAACATATTGGAAATACACAATACAATGATAACAAGTCTTTCACAATCCCCCTTCCCTCAAGGAAGACTATCAACCATCCCTTCCACATAGCATTTCACTATTGTATGAGTGGATTGTGCAAGAACAACTAACATTAAACAAGGAGAAAACTCCTCAACACATCTTGGAAACCATTGAAAGGGAAGGAAATCAGTTTGGTGTTTTCGGTTTATGTTAAAAGTTGATTTGATAAAATCCTCAAGAAACACACTACATGTTCTAAAATGTAAAGAAGTTGAATGTTAAATGTAATATATATATCTCATCCACAGTAATCAAAATAAAGGACATGAAACTAAGGATATTTACCAATCCAAAAAAATAAGAGAATAGAAAACATGATTGGTACCTTATGAATTGGTTTTTGAGGTGCACGATCTTCATCAATCTACTTAGAAGAAGACCCCTCCTCACTACTACTACTTTCTTGTTTAACAATTGGTTTAGAAAAATGCATTTAACACAAAAAAAATATTACAAAACTGAACCAATGGCATGTTTACAACAAAGAAATAGAATGATAATAATATGCTGAAAATTCTATTCTATTTAATACACACCAAAGGACTAGTCCCAACAATTCTTAAACATATTTTATCTGATATGATGAATTTTTAACAAAGGTCTAATTCTGTATACTGCTAGCACAAAGGAAGATTTGACCTAGCCAAATCTTCCTTGTACCACAAAAAAAACTATGTGATAACTATGACTACTCCAACCTTAATTGTTTAAGAATTCATCATATCAGATAAAATATGTTTAAGAAGTGTTGGGAGTTCTATTAGACCTTTGTTGTAAACATGCCATTGTTTCAGTTTTGTAAATTTGTTTTGTGTGTTAAATGCATTTAAATGGAACATTAAGAATAGTAATAATATGCTTAATTTTTTAGTAATTGGCATATTAAATCCATATAACACCTTTATCAGTTTAGCGTGTTATTATAAGACACTAAAGAAGACCTGCTATTTGTCAGACAAATTTTCACTGTCTCCCACAATGAAGACAATGAAGATTGACCTCCTGCCCCACAACAAAGAACATTGTAATAAGAATAAGATATAATATAATGTTAGAATAAACTTTGAACAAAGACATGTAATGCTTATGTTAATGATCTAAAAAGCTGCAAATATAGGAATTGAAAAAGAAGATAGTGCCAAGAAACATTTTCACAAATATGAAACGTGAGGAAAAGTAATAACATTAACAATGTCAAGATTCACATCATTAAATTTCACTCGTGGATGAGTTTCTGCAGTGGATTGTGCATCATCAAAAATATGTTGAGTTGCATTTGAGCTGTAACTAAGAGTATCATGTAGAACAGACCCTAAACTTTGAAAGTGTTCTCCATCTTGGCAATTCAAAATTCAATCTAGGGAAGCATCAGTAAGTGAAATAAATTATAGACATCAACATCAACATCAACATCAACATCAACATCAACATCAACATCATCATAATCATTAGAAGCATTGTAAAGCACCAACGAGAGAAGGCCAATTCCAGACTGAGCCAAGTAGTTAATAACTAACTATTATCGGTTACATGGAGGTTGTAAACTGGTTGGAGAGGCTTATTAGAGAAAATTAGTTTCTTGTGTTCTAGGTGTATAGGGGAAGTTTCTTAAGGAGAACTATTCACAATCAAGAATAGGATAGGGAATATTGAAAATTTGTGAAATTTTTGGTAGAAGTATTGTTAGTAGATACAAACCATTAGGAGGGTATTTGTTTTTGATAGTACTATGTTTCTTGAAAGTTATTGTGATGCTTCTAAACTTTCAAGACATATTTTATGGCTTAATGATAATATTGATTAGTGTTTTTTTTTCTGATGTAAAATCTTTTCAACATAATCATGGAATATTGTTGATCATTCATGTTCTTGAAGAAAATTTTCTTCTATTTGATGCATCCTGAATTCATGAGTTCTAGTACAGGTGAATTGGTCAGATTGAATAATTTCCAAAGTTAAATTTTTTTTAACCTATGCAAGCTTCACATTCATTCTTTTCTTGTTTTGATTCTTAAGTCTTGACGTTGTTTCTCAATGTGATATAGATTGACCACAAGATGGTTCAGTTGGTCCTCTCTTTCTATTTAATCATTTGTGTTCTTCATGGTGTAAGTGTCAATATGTTATAATCCAACCATCATGTCATACCGCCCACTTCTGACAAACCTCACAACATGCAAATCATAGCCAAAGACTTGGGTGATCAGCATACACAAACAAAAATTACCTTTATAAAACAATGATCATTAATATTCATTAATGGTGGGCGGCGATTCCTTGGTAATAAAGGCATAACAAAATTCATCATCTTAACCAAGTCATGGGTGGCAATCCTTGAAATAGAACAATTAGTAATAGGAAATAAAAACATAACTAATAATTATTACCTTTATTAATAAGTATAAAGAAATGCTTATAGATTAAATAGAAAGCCACATCTCTTAGAAATGAGATCTCTATTCAAAGGGATGCATCACTTCATTTGGATATAGAGGCATAGAAGGAAATATATTTTATTTGGAGTGAGGAAGAAGGAAAATTGGAAAACAAAATATGGAATAATCAAGTTGGAATTGGAGAAGAATTCAGAAATAAACTTGAATTAGAAAAAAGCTAAGTTATTCGGTTCTTTGTTTGAGGTCGGGTTCTGGTTCTACTTTTGTTCTCCTCTAAGTTTGACTTGGGTGCCTGGCCAATCCTGGGTGCACTTGCAATTGTGGGTGCCAAAAAATGGGCTCCACGTGCCTAAGAAAACTATTTTACACCCTCAGAAATCCATTTGCATATATATTTGAAACTTTTTCAAATTATAAATATGATACACAAGGTATTTTATTCATAATTTTATAGGCTAAATTATTATTATGGTAACATGGGTATGACGACACTCCATGCCTAATGGTACTCAGCATGGAGTGTGGTTCAAATGAAGTTGAACCAAATGATGACCGTGATGGCTATGATCATGATGAAGATGAATATGAATATTAAATCTAAAATATGGCTTGTAATTTGAATTTTCATTGTGAATTAAGAAACTATAGATTCAAGTTGACTCATTCTATGTTGTAGTATATTTGTTCCCTAGATCTACTATATATGTGCAACCTGTAAGGGACATCTTCTACTCATCCATGTATTAGAGCTCGGTAAGAGTTCTTAGGAGAAAGACAAGATGTCAGTGGGAGATGGAGAAACCAATCTCAGAATACCACTTGAAGCCTTGCAATATTGAGAGTGGGATAAAGGCTACACTTCAGACCCTATATAAGGAACAATCTTATTGACCTTCACTTTGTTTCGAGAATAGTTTTATATTTTGTACTAAATAGGGCCAACCACATAAAGGTGGAAGCTCATTTCCCCCCCTAACATCACTCTAAATTCCCCGTTAACATCTAACATTCATTCATTATTTCATCCATTAATAAAATGTAACATTCATTAATTATCATACGATAACATTAATTAACACATTAATAAAATGTAACATTCATTAACATTCACTAACACATTATAAAATTTACGAACATTCAACAACACATAATTAAATTCATTGGCATATAAAAATCAGTCATTATCAATTAAGGTGCATAAATGACAATCATTTCTTTTTTTTCTTTTGATTCTCATATTTAAGAAGTAATTGCTAAGAGGAGCATTGATATCATCATGATCATCTCCCCTCTCATTAGATCTCAATGCATGCCTAGTTCTCTATTGATGCAAAGGGGGGTCATCTGCAATAACATAAAAAAGGGTTAAATTAAAAACATTTTATTTTAATTAAAACATTAAGAACATTTTAAAGTATTTCAGTACTTTAAAGGCCATAATCATATAACTCTTTACCTAATCTAGTCACAACATCAACATCGAGATCAATTTGTCTGGCCTCAACCTCAACCTCAACTTGCTCATTGACAACGACCTCTACACTCTCTACAACCACAATACAAATTGTTACATTAATCCAAACACCAATTGCAATTAAATTTGTATTACTACACCAATCAATTTAAGATGTTTACTTGTATTACTCTGATGCACATCCTCATTGTCATCATCACACACAGGTTGTGTATGGCTAGAATCAGCAGGCTGCATTTCAATTTCATACACATTCATGTTATCATTGTTTTCTTACTTAAAAAAATTTACTCACTTTATGTTGGAACTTAACATCAAATAAAGTAATTGGTAAACAATTAAATTTGAAATGTCATCTATTTAGCTTACTTACCATGATGGATCCATCAGTAGAACCTTGTGCACTTCTTATTCTTTCTACCATGACTTTATAGCCTTGTTGGAAGCCAATTCTCTTGTCCTCTTCTGTGAGACTTATATTGAACTCCGCACCCTGCATTTTCGCTTGGTATCGTCAAATTTTATTTCATTGTTTCATCAAAATAAAAAGATTGAAAATTATAAATAAATATTATAAAGATCAAATTATTATTTTTAGTGTTAAAAGCCATCTACAGACTATATTTTCCTCATTTAATTCTGACAATATTAACACTTAAAACTCATGCAGCAAGTTTGGAATAATCGCCAGAGCCTAGCTTGTGTTGCCCATGCTTTTGTAGTCTTTCCTTTATTGCCTTTGATGTGTCAGGCAATCTATGAAGAGATTGAAATATGCTAGTTCATATAAATATGAAGAGTATTTAGTACACAATTACATTCTTAACAGTATCACATACCTTCTTTTGTTGTCTGGTGGTGTATTTCCTTTTTTTATTCATTTTTCTCGTTCGCATCCAGAATAAGTTTTTTCCACTCTTTGTTAGAAATGCAAGGGGGGCTTCTTAGTACTTCACGTTTTTGAATAATGTACACCTGTACTGGTCCCTAATACACCTCAAACATAACTTGGCTTCTCAAGGAGCTTACCCTTCTCAAATGCACGAGCTCCAAATAAGTTTGTCATACTCTGTATGAGAGCATACTTTAACTTTATATCTTGGGTTTTCCAACTTTTAAGAAAAAAAATAGTGTTAGATTCAAAAATAAAGTGAAACTACCTTTATAAGAAATGGATGTAATGATAACTATCCTAGCAATGATATGAAATCAAAATAGCGGATTGGGTTTTTAGTTCAAATATGATGGTCCACCCTGTAGAGACGGTGGGCCCGAATATCCACAAACACTCATCACTAAGTTTATCATAAAAAATATCATTCCCTGCAAAATAATCATGGGATCATAGTCGAAGGATTTAATAGTATAAAATAAGATACAATAGATGTAAGCTTCTCATATTGAATGCAAGGTGTAATTAACATACGATAGTATAGTAAAAGAAAGGTCCAATCTTTAAAGTACCTGGAAGTTTTTCTATTTTCAAGGGAACTCCTTCTTCATCACTCACAAGCAATATGCAATCCTTCACCGTTCCGTACTAGGACTATGAGTACATCCAAGAAATTCACCATCAAGTGATGCATCTCCTGTTGCATAAATTGAATCCATTACGAAATGCCCCTAAGAAAGAATAATTCTAGGGAA